>PVJA010040412.1:0-18522 GCA_004027025.1 Myocastor coypus | reverse complement strand
GGACAATATGCAATATGTCAACTTTCAAAGAAAAAAAGGGGGAAAAGAAAAAAAAAAGTAATGTGGATTTAGAAAGGTTAATGTTTAGTTGTTTGATCAATCTTATATACCTATATGTATTAATCTAAACTGATCCGATGATGAAAATATGTAATATAACCATTGTTAAATTTAAACAATAAAAGAATTGAAAAAAATATATAGTCATAAAAAATATCTAAAGCGGAAATTATAAACAATCACTGTTTTGAAAAACATGTTCCTCTGTTACTGTGGCAAACCAGTTGACTACTTAATAACAAGACTGCAAAGCACTATTCCGATTTGGAAAAGGCATTACTTATGATGATGCAGGAAGATTACATACAATTGTGGCCACCAACAATTCCACCTGCCATCAAGTGGTGATCTGTTTCCTTGCTCTTGACTCTGCAATGGCCTTGGGACTTGTGATCGACAGAATACCACAGAAGGGGCCAGCCATCCCTGCTGGCCCTAGGCCTTATGAGCCTTGCAGTTTGCACTTTCAGCCCCTTCAGGAGTTAGCTACAATTCAATGACGTTTACCTACCCATTTGGAAGGAAAGAGGCCAGGTGAAACCAGGGGATTCTAAAAGCTGAGAAACTGTGAAGGAAAAGAAAGAGAAGCCCTGCCAGGTGCTCCTCATTAAAGCCAACCCAATGTGTGAGTGAAGTCATCTTAGATCAGTGGGAGCAAACCTACAGCACATGTGTTACTGTGTTTTTCTTTTAAGACAAAAAATGTTAGTGCGTAAGTTGTATTTTTCTAAACTGAAACAGTATTGAGGCTTAATTGCAGTATTAGCAATTTGTAATAAGTAAGTAGGCTTTGGATTGCAATATGGGCATTTGATCTCTAGAAGGTTTGCTATTGCTCTCATACATCTTCTCTCATACATCTATGGAGTTACCCCAGTCAATAACACAAGCAGGAGGGTCAAACTCCTCCAAAATGTAGAATCATGTGCCCACAAATGGCTTCTTGATGGTACTTTGCTACATAGCACTAGAGAACTGAAATGAAATATACATATACGAAGAAATCAACAGAGGGGTTGTCATTCCTCTGTGTCC
The DNA here is from genome assembly GCA_004027025.1 of Myocastor coypus. Classification (NCBI taxonomy): domain Eukaryota; kingdom Metazoa; phylum Chordata; class Mammalia; order Rodentia; family Myocastoridae; genus Myocastor; species Myocastor coypus. The sequence continues at coordinate 17,427 of PVJA010040412.1, read as the reverse complement.
AGAATTTTCTCCCTCAATTATAACTTCTAAGAAGGACAAACTCTTGTCAATTTCTTCACTGCTAAATTATTTGTACCTAGTACACAGTAAGAAATTTAGCAATGATTTAACTAATTGTTAACTTTTCAATCTCATGCAACCGCTGGGTCTATAGGTAGCATATTTAAGTTGTTCAACTTGTGGATGAGAGCTCAAAGCAATTTAAAATGCTTACTGTAAAGATTTGTCATGATATTTGCAATTATGCTAAAAATATGTGACATTTCATTCCTGACATGCAATGTCAAAGTCATCCAGCAAATAGATAGCACCCATAACTGGAAAGAACAGAAATTTTTGAAGCAACATGTTATTACAGGACATAATGATCCTTAACATGCTAATTGTTTGTCTCAACTATACCCAAGGAGGTGTTGTAAGATTTAATTTTTCCCCTTGGTGGCAATTCTTTCCTTTGTTATTTCTGTCCTGAAAGGTAATTTTCATTTGAAAAAATACTTCCTGCTGTTTTTTCCATCATTGCAAACCTTCATTAAAGAAGTAAGAGTAAAATTATGCATTGCAATCATAGGGCTATCATAGACGTATAGGACAAACTTGTGATTTTACATAGTGCTAATTTTTGCAGCAGTAGCTGTCACTGTGCAATCTGCAACATTAAGTTTTTCCAGATTTCCTCATGCCTGAAGAAAATATTCAGTCCTCTACAACGCTCATTCAATGCTATTGATTGAATGAATTTACAGAATGAACAATGGAAGCTTATAGGAACTGCTCTGCAACACACGTCCCTGAGGAGGGAATGCTCCAACAAACTTCCAATTTGCAAATGGTGATAAAGAAGTCAGAAGATGAGTGAATCACAGAGCATAATTAAGGAACAAAAGAGAGGACAGAGAGCTATTGCCCCTCTGCGATGTGCCACCTTGTCTTAGAGCTAGCTGATATGGACCAAAACACCTGTGAACCGTGCACTGACTAGTCCTTTCCTTGCTTCAAAAGAAAAAAACAGAGAAAGGATATTAGAAAGTAGGAGTAATTTTTTTCAAATGGAAAGGGGAACAAGAAACACGGAGTGGGGAGGGAGGGAGGAAAGGAAAGGGGATTTAAAGGAAAAAATGAGTTGAAGGGAAAAATAGAAATAGAATGTTTGAAAATTGAGTTGTGGGAGGGGAGAGAAAGGGGACAAAAATGGATTAAGATTTATTGTGTCCATGCACAAATTTCCCATGATGAATGTGATCATTATGCACTGCAAATACGTACTAATAAAAAAGATTAAATTGTTTGAGTTTCAATTCTTAGTAACAAAATTACATTCTTTTGAAAAACAGACAAAGAAAGAGTACTGCAATTCTATACGACTAAGTCCTAAAATGATATTGTTTCATAAGATAAAATCCACATCCTTCTTTATCAGTGACCATTATTCAAATTACCATGTTATATAAAAATAAACTCATGTGCCTCCTAAAATGCAACTGGTTGGCCAGAAAGTGGAAGATTTTCTGCAATTATTGGAAATCTTCCAAAAATAAAATGTAGAACATAAAAATTTTACTACCTACTCCATTTTTCCTCTTTTAAAAAATCTTTTATTTATGTATTTGTTACAGGGCCTCACTACAGAGCTCAGACCTGTAGTGATCCTCCTGTCTGAGCCTCCCTAGCACTGGGACTACAGACATGTACCACCATTCCCAGTTTCAGTGGCCAGCTTGGCGTGGAGCTGGTGTGGCATGCAGTACCAAGGATAGAACCCCAGTCCTTGTCCTTCCAGGCAGGTGCTTGGACTACTGAGCTATCTCCCAATCCCTCAGTTTCTCTTTTCTTCTTACTGTCTGATGTATTAAACATATGTTTTTATGCTGTCCTGATTCACCATGATTTCATAATAGTGCCAAGTATGGGCAACCTTTATTCCTTCTTCATAAAAATCATAAAAATGTCCAGTTTGGAAGTGTTTTTTAAGGTCATCTAGAGCCAGACTGATAGCTCAGCATACTAAAGCACCTGCTTAGGCAGAGAGCAGTGGCCAGGGTTCAATCCCAGGCATACCAGGATGGCCATGCCCCCAGTCACAATGAGATGGTGATTGATGCTAGGTGTGGTGGTGTGTGTCTATAATCCCAGTGCTTGTGAAGCTGAAAAACAGGAGAATCATTACAAGTCCTATCTATGCAGTATGACCCTGTTGACCCATTAGACCCTGTACTAAATACATAAAATAAGAGAAGATCATCTAGCTCAACTCCCTGCTAGAGTCAGGAGTCCCTCAAAAAACATTCATTCGAATGGTCCTAGGACATTGGCTTGGAAATTTCCAATGGCCAGAGCCTGATCCCCTTCTGAGGTGGCTCATTCCCTCTTTGGGTGGTGTTAATTAAAACAGTTCTCCCCATTGCTCTTCTAAATTTTCTTTCCTGTGTTTCAATGGGCCCAGTGTAATCTCTAGCTAAATATCTGCTGACTCTCTTGAATATAATAAATCATTCTGTCACTTTAATTTTCCCTTGAAAATATGAAAACAGTCACGAGGTTCTACCCATAATGCTCCAAATTCTTTCAATTAGTATTTTTTTAGTTATAACCTCTAGAATAGCATTTCCAAAAATTGAGAGAAAAGAGCTTAGGAATCTCTAGGTTACACAGATTTAAATAGGTTTTTTATTGTATAAGCTCTAGTGAACTTTTCTTCTTATTCATATTGGGATTCTCCAAATCAGAGGTAAGAGAAAGATGACTTACTTCTATTACTATTCTGTGAACTCTCACTTTGAGACATGTTATGTTTATGCTATTTATAATCCTAGTTCTTCAGGAATTACTTTGGCTTATTCATGTCCTAATAACTAGACCTAATGCTTAAATGAGAGCTGAGCTGACCAATGTCACCAAAAATGATACCCACTCATTTGGTTCTTAGTGCCATGTCTGAATTACTACAGAACAGATGGAGAGATGTGTAGGAAACCATTTGACTGCACTGAGATTCCCATGTCTCCAGCATCTCTGTATTCCTAATGCCAAGTACCCCAAAGATAATAGCTATTCACTGAGTGGCTATCTTGCTAGATGGATGGCTTTGGTAAATACACAGAACTATTTTGGAAAAAAAATATAAATCTCTCTCCCACTCAAGTTTCAACTATGGGCCAACCTAATAGATAATTAATGTTCATTCTTAAGTTTCTATGATTTTGGCCATTATTTGAGGAACTCATGTCATGAGCCCAATAAAAAATTCATTGAATCAATAACTTCTAAGCCTAACCAAACTGTTTTTCAAGTCTCCAGCCACATAACCACAATAATATAAATTCAGTTAAATGGTTAATGACAAGTAGAATAAAAGAATTCTAAGGCTTTTTTAGCTGAAGGAACATTAGAAAATAGAAAATAATTAACCTAAATCTTTAATGTTATGGAAATATATGCATACATAACTGATCTAAAACTTAAATATAGGGAAAATTAATTGCAAATGTCTAATTGCTAGAAAAAAACTGCAGCTGAGACGTAAGATGTTATTAATGAATTTGAGTAAATACAAACATAGAATTTGTATTTATTGTAACTATGGTTATATCTCACAGTAGGCTTTCCTGGTGCCTGCCTATGTACAAGCACTACTCAACATTTCTAAGCACCCCCAATTTAATCATTTTCAACTCCTAGCTCCTGAAACTAGTGGCCTGAGGATTTTTACAGGGAATAGCAATCTCTTAGCATAGCTGGGCACTGTCACAGAAGCAAGAGGCCTCATAGCAGGCCTTAATTCATGATAGATTGTGAGTTGGAAGATAAATACTGCAGTTCCTTGTCCCTGAAGTAAGATCACTGTAAAGCCTTTTCTGTAGTTCACTGGCAAGACTGAGTTCCAGTTGCCCATGGTGATAATGAGCTTCTTGCAATACACATGTAGTAAGTACTGTAAATAATGGCTCCCAAAAGATGACCACTTGATTGCTATTCCCTGGAGCCTGTGAGTATGTTATATTACATGACAAAGAAAACGTTGCTCATCATATGACCTTAAAACATAAGTAATCCTGGATTATCTAGGTGGACCCAATGTAACCCCAAGGGTTTTTAAGAGTAGAAGTCAGGAACAACAGATGAGCTTCAAAAAGAGATGGGACTATGGAGCTTCGAAGACAGAAAAGGAAGAATATGGGGCAAGAAATACAAGCTACCTCTAAAGGCTAGAAACGATAAGGGTATAGAATTTTTCCCAGGTGCTTACACAAAGGAAAGCAACCCTGTGGACATCTTGGTTTTCACCTAGTGAGAGCCAGGTTGGATTGCAGGAAGCAAGCTGTGGTAATTCACTTGAGCAGCCACAGAAGACATATAATGTACTAGCTTCCTTCCTTCTCTGCCTCATTCCTCTCCTCTGCTGGTGTTTTCCAGCACCACCCCTCAAGAAAACTACTTGCACTAGAATCCTCATCATAGGACCTGCTACCAGAGAATCCCAAATGAAAACACTGCCACTGTATTTATCTTATTGATATAATTATGCAATCCCATGTCTTTTTAACTTTGATGTTCATAGGAAAGTTGTCACATAGCCAAAGCAAAGCACTGGCCATTCGATGACAAAATCAAGGCAAAACTTTTTATGCATTAAGACAGTAGGGGGGAGGTGAAATAGTTCAGTGAATTAAAGCACCTGCAAGCAGGCTCAGGGGCCAGGGGCTCAATCACTGGACGTGCTGTGACAGCCCTGCCCCTGGGGTACACTAAGATGAGCCCCTGAGATGGTGTGGTGGTGTGCACCTGTAACCCCAGCTCTTGTGAGGCTGTAAACAGGTGGATCACTATGAGTCCCATCTAGTAGTGAGACCCTAAACACCCTGTAGACCCTTCCCTAAAATAAAAAAAGACAGTAGACCCCATAGGCACATAATAAATGTGGTGATGTTACTGGCAATGAATATTATAAGGATTCCTATTGTACATGGAAATTCTACATTACATAAATCTACCATCTGCTGTTATTAACAGCCTTTGAACTGCTAGTTCTATATTCAGCACTGTTTTGACCTACTCTATAACTAAAGATGTAATATTTTGAAAGACATTTGATTATCTTACTTGCTTAAAAACTTCAAGATTGTCTACTGCCTTTTAGTATCTATTATCCTCATATAAATCACAGTTCAGTCTTCTTTTGCAGACTACTTTGCACCATTTCCTATTATACACTACTTCAGACAGCCCAACTGGACTCTTTGTCTTTCTCTAAACATATTTATCACATTTTTTTTATTCATCTGAAAATGTTTTAGAAGATCTACAACAATCTTGAAAGTGAAAAAAGCCTAAAATTTAAATATATATATATGCTAGGCGTGGTGGCGCACACCTATAGTCCCAACATGAGGCAAGAGGATTGTTACAAGTTCAAGATCAGCCTGGGCTACAAAGTGAGCTCAAGACCAACCTGAGCTGCATAAAGAGACCCTGTCTCAAAAAGACAAAACCAAAATCTATGTGTAAGTTGGCCTTCCAGTGTAGTTATATACTCTATCAAGGAAGAACAGGAAACAAAGAACAAATAGAAAATTAAAAGATCTAAAATATTAAGAGTAGAGCCAACTCACATTAGGTTCCATGCCCCGCCCATATCTGCTGAACTATCACTGACTTCACTTCTTTAACTTTATATTCTGTCTTTTGCCAAAGCAATGTGCTCTTCCCCCTAATTTGTCACTACTTGGTTTCTTTATTAATTTACTCACCGAGGATATTCTGTTCCCCAAAAGAAAGGCTTCTGGAGCTCTCCTGCTGGAAATCCTAGGAGAAAGACAAACAAAAACTGCTAAAGAATGTTAGGAGACTGATTCATTGAAGAGTCCTTGGTTCCTGCTACAGCAGGGAGTTTTAAGCTACCCAGCTGGAAGACCTCTCCTCTTAAAATGTGGGGTCAACTAAGAGATTCAGTTGTCGAAGGTAATGTTAGTTCACTGGCAGCACTTAAGGACAAAGTTTTGCATAGATATGCTACTTTCAGTGTCCAGTCTTCTTTAAACTGAGTCCCTGCATACACTGCACACACCTAAGCCTTCAGGTTGTTGGCAACTTCCCCTGATGCAGAAAAGGCCTCGCTTCCTGGATATGTGACCTGTGCAACCATCAAAGCCCCACGTGCAAAGCCCTCCATACTTGGCTTAATACTTTATTGCCACTGTCTTATAATTCTCAGGAATTTAATGTACGAATTTGTAATTTGTAAATAGAGTCTGAGGGGAGAATGGAATATGTGTGAGAATAGAGGAAATGAACATAATATGTGCAGACAGTAGGTGCCTGGATGGCACATACCACTGGTGATTCCTTCTAGGAGCTCAGCATTCTGGCAGGCCGAAGGCACACAGGAGCATGTTGAGACACAGAGTGCACAATAAGCACGTTCCTCACAACTGAACGAGCTGCAACTTGGATACTTCCAAGAGGCTATGATTTCCATGCAAACCAAAAATGGAATCACTTAAGGGAAGGAAATGGTGTTTGAAGAAACTGAATGATCCCTGTCGTATCCTCCTCTCTTCTCTTACTTCCTTGTATTTGCTAACCTCTCACACTGAAACCGATAGCACAGAAGGAAATGAAAAGATAGGGAAGTCCATAATTTCTTTTCCTTCCAGTCTTCCCTTACTCATCAGTATGATGGAAGTAGTGTTGATTGGCTGTATATGGCTTAATAAGTGAAATGGAAATGGCTGAGCTCTTTCTGTAGAACCATTCTACCTTGCTGGTAAGGAAAAAACATATACACAGAAGCTAAAAATGCAGTGTGTCACTTTGACAATTCCATCTGTATGATGAATGCTTCTGAATTTTCACTAAACCTGCATTATAAAATATAAAAATGAACAGAAAAATCGATGCTAATATTACAAAATTTCAGTTTTCTTATGAGTAGTAAATAGCAAATTTAAAATATCATAACAAGTCAAAAGAGAGATATCATGAAACAGAATACAAAGCTTTATATTTTAGCACCTTCAGTGGCTAAAGTGGCAATCTTTTCTGCTTTCTGTGCAAGAGATCTTACATTTTCATTTAGAACTGGGTGCAAATGATGTAGCTAGCCCAGGTACTGCTGGGAGTAATGCTCAATTTTTCCTTTGTAACTTACCAGTAAATTTTGCACTCTGGGTTGATCCTAAGAGTTGCACTTACAAGTCATGACAGTGAGAGAGAGAGAGAGAGAGAGAGAGAGAGAGAGAGAGAGAGAGAGAGAGAGAGATCTTGCTTACTTCAGACGAGCTAATTTAGATATCATGAACCTGAAAGTACAAGAGGCAGATATATCTTGTCTAAGCACTATTAGTACAAATCTTTCTTCTCCTTGCACTAAGAGAATGTAGCTGTATATCTGTCCTACTTTGTATATACAGATATAAAATACTACAAAATTGTCCTTCATTTACACCCCCCTTTTGGTTTGGTTTTGTCAGATGGGTGTTCCATTGCTGTTCAAATATTATAGGTGCATGAATTCAGCAAAATACCACAATAGGGGGTTGGGAAGATAGCTCTGTGGCACAAGGGCCTTACGGGCAAGTGGAAGGTTATGAGTTTGAACCTTGATTCTGAAAAAAAAAAATAATAATAATAATAATGCAGTATAGGTGAGTTAAAATGCCCTGAGTGAGTTCTTTGTTCTTTAGTAGTGAAATCAACAACTGGAATGAGCAAAGGAAAAGAAGAAAGGAGGAAATATATATATATATATATATATATATATATATATATGCTAAGATAATTATACTGCTAATTTCTCTTGGTCTATTGAAACAATTAATGCTGAATTTTGGGCCAATTTTCATTCTTGTATCTGCTAATCTAAACAATACTTTAAAGACAATAATATTCAATGTAACAACTTTTGTTGAATTCCTATCATCTTGTTGATTTTGAAATTCTGTTTCATTTCAAATGTTTTTATTCTCTTTAAAATAAAAATGTTTTATATAAATGCAATTTTATATAATTTATTAATAACATAGTTTGAGATTCCAAGATGTACAAAAATTAATTGGAAATATAATGATTCAGCTTGTCATTTTCTATCCTGGCTGCTTTCAAATGAAGAAAAGTGCATCTAAAGTGAGTAAGTCTGAAGAGGCAATGTTATATTAATTGTTATAATTCCTACATTTCCTTAAATATCTTTGGCATGTTTACATCAATATTGCATGCTAATTTTTTGTAATAACTTTTAGTAAGTCATTCTAATTTGAAGACGTATAGATAGATGGAAAGGTAGATATCCAAGAATATATTGCACACAAATATAAATCACAGTAATTATATGAAAGTTCAGTTTCATACAATAAATTATCCCAAAGCAATGATATCTCCTAATAAGAACAATGATCATAAACCAATATGATTTAATTACTAAATCATTATGGCTTCCCTGTGTGCTAATGTGCCCAGCTGGAAGCAGTTCCTTTCACTGCCAACCTCTTAACAGGAGAACATCTGACACCTGCATGAGCCTCAATTTCCATAGCTTTTGCATTCAGGGGCCCCAGACTCCAGTGTTAAAGCCATCGCATTACCTCATCAGCTGTGTCGTCTCAGCCTGTCAGGGCCATGGAAACCAGTACTGATAAACAGAAGCATCTGATGCCCTTAGGCGTGTTTTTTCTGAAGTGAATGGTTTAACAGTGTAAGCTGCATTTTTTTGTAGATGTCAACTAGCTAGGGTGATAGATGGAATCCCAACAGGGTCAACTCAGTATCTTATCTCACAAAGTGGATAAGCTGTATTAGCAAAGGTTAAAAAAAAAAAGCAGAGTCAATTTCTTTCTGCTCCATTTTTAATAGAGTTTTCTTATGTTTTTTCACATATCTACTTCATTTTTTCCTATTTCAGTGCCTGTCATCGGTTTCACATTTTTAAAGCTCCTTTGCTATCAGCATATTTGTGAGCAGCATACTTCTCAGCCTGATTATGTGTTCAGGTGGGAAGGCAAATTTGGAGTTGAACAACTGTGTTAGTAAAAATTAATAAATTTGGTAAGAGGCAATATTGGCTAAGATTTAAGGAGTATGGTGCTAGTAATACAAAATTATGTAGCCATTTTTGGTAATCACTTAGTTATCTCAGTGCTTGAAATATCATTTGTATAAAAAATTAGCATCTATGTTATATATGGGAAAAGCTCTTAAAGACACTAAGTGAAAAACATTAAATGGAAATGCTGAAGGAGTGTACTGTATGGTATGCTTTTTGCATAACACGAATGTATAAGGGTACATATATGTGTATACAATCAGTTCAGCCTTCACGGAATATATTCTTTTATACAAAAGAAAAGTTTCTTCCAACACGAATAGACTGAGGGAGATCTGCAGCATAACTCCAAGTTCACATTCCCTTCCATGCAACTCCATCAGTGAGCAAGGCTGGAAGAAAGCAGAAAACTGCACGCAGCCGAGCGGTGCCACAGATTGTTGGGCCTTGGACTCAGTAAGTATGTCTGGAGCATGGCTAGTAGCGGGCAGCCCTCACGGTCCTACATGGTATTGTCACTAGTCCAGGTCCTACACTGGAAAAACAACTGCCCAACATGTGCAGGAGCACATTGTGGAATTCGCTGCTGCACTTCTTGTAACTGAGAAAAATATGTAACAAATCAAAAATTTGATAGGAAGGAAATAACTTAACTATGGTATAAGCATTCTCTGGACTAGCTGGTATACAGTAACATAAAAGAAATAGGTCTTTAAATTCTAGCATAGACAGAATATCCTTAAGAGAAGTTGTTGGAATAAAGCAAAGTATAAGTGTAGATACCTAACTATGATTTAAAAATCATATCAGGGTGATATCTATATCTATGTCTATATCTATATCTATATCTATATCTATATCTATTTATCAAGTACCGACCTAATACATATTGAAGTGATTATAGTAGCCATTTTTGGAGAAAACTGGGATTTGAGATAATGGTTATTGAAAAAGGGTTTGGGCATAAATATAATGATATAATATAATATAACGTAATATTTTAAATTTTGGTTACCCAAAGGCTATCAATTTGTATAATTAAATTCACTTGTAGAAGCAAATGACAGGATATTATTCTAAGGACTATCCAACGATAGATAGCTAAGTTTATGTAATATTGCTTCATTCCTGCATTTGTTTATATTAGCAAGCAGCACAGTTATACAGCTTCAATGAGTACATTCTAAAAAGCAAATATTAACCTATGTAATAACTTCACTATTGGTAATAATTCTTTTATTTTAAATTTGTACCTGAGAAAACTACTGGGGCTTGCTTTTATCTTCTACTTGGGTCAAACTTTAATTTTTACTGGAGTTTCTCATTATACCTCTCCTGTCAGTGAATACTGACTAACCTAATTGGAGCTTAGCAAAATGCTGACCACAGAGCACACACAGTGCCCTATTCCTAACATAATTGCCAAAGAACTGATCACATTTAATGGGTGATTAGCCCAAGTTCAACTACTTGACTTTTATAGTCATTAAATCATATCCTGACTGTAACTATAGCTTTCCAAGAGAAATTAAATGCCTCCACATTTCAGGGCCATTCTATTATTATAAAATTGCATTAATTAGATTTTTAGTACAGAAAGGTACATAGGAGAAAACAAAATTAGTCCACTGTCCCGCAGATGAAACTTCAAGAAAACAAGCAAATAAACTCACAAGTAGCAAATTCGCCTTACATAGAGAAAGATAAAAAAGAAAAAAGTCATTATTGCCCTGTCTCTAATCCCTTGATCCCTAACCTAGAACTTTCCACCACTTCTTCATGGCTTGCTTTAGTTATTTATCTCCTTCCTTTCTCTCTTTCTCTTTCTTTCCTTCTTTCTTTCTTTCTTTCTTCTTTCTTTTAATGTATTTGGTACAGGGTCTCACTACACAGCTTGGACTCACAGTGGTGCTCCTATTTTCAGCCTCCCCAGCACTGGGATTACACATGTGCACTACCACATCCAGTCTCAATGACCAGCTCAGTAGGCCCAGGGGTCGGGCTGGTGCCGCATGTAGTGCCAGAGATCAAACCCTAGTCCCTGTGCTTGCCTAAGCAGGCGCTTTGTCTACTGAGCCATCCCACTGGCTCTACTTTAAGTATTTACTGTTCTCAAGCCTCATCTTTTCTTTAGAGCATTCTGCAGTATTTTTTAAATGCATAGTACATTATCTTTCCCAATTTTGTTCTTCATATAACTCACAATAACATCACCATCTATGATACTCCACATTTTATTTATTTTGTATAAATAACCTTTCTCCCAACTAGAACTGTGATTTCCACAATAAAAGGGATTTTAAATTTATTTTTATTGTTTTTTATTGAGATATCCTTAGCTCTAGAATCTGACATATAGTAAGTCCTCAATAAATACTTCATGAATGGATGGGCCACCTCATGAAGGAGTGATCTACGCTGAAGCATTACCTACAATTGTGAGTACATTACACAATTGGTAGCACCCCTGCACCACTTCTTAAACTTTCCATATTCAGTGCCAGATCTGTAATACTTTCTCTTATTTAAAGCCTGGCTTTCCTTCCTTTTCTAAATGAAGTTGTCTGTTGCTTCCTCTTTCTTGCATTTGTGGCATAAAATGTGTAGTTTTGGTGTGAGTATATTTTCCCTAACAAACTGTCAACGTGAATGCAGACATGAGGCTGGGAATGTGGCTCAGTGACGACTGCAAAGCCCTAGATTTGATCTTTAGCATACGCACAACCCCAACAAATGCAGATATAAACAAAGTGAAAAGCCCTACCGAGTTTTATCCAAGTTCTATCACTCTATCCATTTAGCCGTCCTTAATCTCCCACCCCAAAAAACTCTCTTTTTATGGTTCTGGCATACGCTGAAGTGAGAAAAGTAGGCCACATAATGACTATGATTAAAGACCCTTGACCTCAAAAGCACTAAACTATTAGCACATATATTCCCTACAGTTTCTGTTGCTTTCTTTTAACTGTAGCATCAAGCTCCACAATCATAATAATATGGTTATGATTATAGAGCATATTATTGTTTTGGAGGCATTACTTTCCCATGTTTTATGTTATTTGGAAGGGTTTCTTTTTTTGTGTGTGTTGACGGTTACAAATGCTGATGTGTTAAAAATATCTGTGTCATTCATGCATCCTTTCCTGTTGTTTCTATGTTTGCTCAGATTTAGCAACATAGCAGGCCTCCAATTTTCAAGGTTATTCTTCAAAGCCCAGAGTGCTTGCTTTTACCCTTTCTTTATAGCAAATTTTGGTAAATTTTCTAACACAGTGCAAAGCAATTCAACCTCATCTAAATTTAGGAGCGTTTCATTCTTAAATTCAATCTCTTTGGCTCATTTAAAAAATTAGCATTATTGAATTTCTTCATGTAGGGTCCCTCTGGCATTCTCTGGAATAGAAGTAGCACAGCCAGCAACAGTAAACAAAAAAGTTCAGCCTCAGAATACATGAAAAACTAAGAATTCCAAAGTGGAATACAACGGATTTGACAATATGTGGACTGATGAACGCACACAATTGTTTATTGAATAAAATCTGTTTCCGTATGTCCTGTAGCTGTATTCTACAAGGACATACCTGGGTTTCCCAAGTACCTTTTCTGTTTTAGTATTGGTCAATGTGACATTTTTGCTGAGGAACTGGTTATGTTAATATATTCTGTTGCACCATAATTTTTGTCAAATGGCAGATTACTTGATCTTTTGCATGGGTTTGCTGATATATTAATATGGCTTTGAGTACATGTTATAACCTTTTATTCAAAAACCTTAGCTGCTAGTCTTTTATTAGCAGACTAATACATGTATAAACTCCCATTTTCAGAGTTATTACTGATTTATCATCCTGGCAAAATTATTTTAAATCTTAGTAGGTTTCACACGCAACTACCTTTTGCTTATATATTTGATTATTATATTTGTCCTGTTCAGTAGCTTCTAATTCTTTAGTTCACCAAGTGAACACATTTTATGATCCTAAATTTGGGGATGTTAGTATATCTAAATGCAATAATAAAAACCTTGAGAACAGTTGAAGTTGATTAGGATGACATCATTTTTATACATAACTATTAACCACTAACATTTACTGAATTCTTACGCAGTACTAAACCACATGTTTAAGTTGTGAATTTAAAAAATCCTCAGAAAACCTACAATCGAGTGAGAATGAGAGATTATCACCAGGCTGTGCTATTTGGTAATATCTGAAGAAGAAAAAAATCGACCATATCGCTAAAGAGGACTTTTTTATGTATTTAGTAGGGGGTCTACAGGGTCTCATTACACAGATCGGACTACTAGTGATCCTTATGTTTTCAGCCGCCAAGTGCTGGGACTACAGGCACGTGCCACCACACCCAGTGTCCATTGCTGCCTCAGTATGCCTCATGTATGGGGCCAGCATGGCATGCAGGGGATTGAATCCCAGCCCCTGATCCTGTCTAAACAGGCATTTTAGTCTGCTGATCTATCTGGCCAGCCTAAAGAGAACTTTTTAAGTGAAATGTATTTTAAAATTAATAGAGAAAAGAAACACTGCATACATGAGAGTAGACATGCAGTGAACTTTGGAGAGGAGACCTTACAGAGGACTTTGGAGAACACTGCACTAAGGGCTAGATCATATACTTCATAACATCAGTGAGGTCATATACAGGAATGATCTAGGATACTGGTTCTTAGACTATGGTCTACAGACCAACAGCACAACCATCACCTAGATCTGCTGAATCAGGAATGCTGGGCATGGAATCAAGAACTTTCACACAGATCTCCAGGTTAATCTGGTGCACACTAAAGTTAGTACCCATTATTTGACATCAGGGTAACTATTCTCAATCCCAACTGAACATTAATTAGAATTCCTCATTTTCCCTCTGAAAGTATATCTATATACCAGCTCCTGCTCCAAACCTATAAAGGCGACCTTTGAGATGGAGCCCCTGAACATGAGTATTTCTTAAAATCTCCCTATGCAATCTATCTATCTATCTATCTATCTATCATCTATCATCTACCTTCATCATCATCATCATCATCATCATCATCACCTATCTTTATGTTTAAATTAAATTAACCAATCCATACATCAGCCTTCATATCTCATTCTGCTCTCCTCCTCTCTTCAAAACCATGCATATAGCAAGTATTCCATTAGTTTGTTTCAACTGTTTTCAGATTATACTTTCAAAAATTAAACTTTATATAGCCTATAAATTATGACTGTATAAAGGACAAAAATAGTTTTAATTACAACAACTGTGAACGAACTCAGGATGAATGCTTGCTCTAAGAGAAAATGAATATTACACCTTATTCAGGATTAGATTTTGTAATCAGTTAAGCTAGATACCATTCTTCTAGAATTTAGGGAGCCATCAGTCAGGACATGAAAATTACTGCAATTACAAAGCACTTTTGGTTATATTTTTTTGTTGTAAAAGAATTTCATTGTCATCACTGCTAAGATTAACAGTGGCTTTTTTTTCCAAGTTGGCATTTTGTAGTACTTTGGTAAATTCCAACCTTTTCCTTTCCAGAAAGTGTGAAGTTCTAACAGCTGTGACTCCTGTCAAGGGATTCAGTAAGATGCCTTAGCCATCTGCTGGCTTCCTGCAGGTAACCTCCTGCCACCACATCTATCAGCCTAGAGCTGACAAGCAGAAAAGCAGCTTCTGAAATCTGCCCTCCATCTTGAAGCCTACATTTGCTCACTCTTCGTTTTCTGCCATAATTATCTTTAGGTTAAAACAAAGAGAATTCTACCCTCTTACCAGCATGAGTAACTAGCCCAGTTTGCACAGTACTGAAAAGACTCCTGCGGTTTAGGACTATCAGTGTAAAACTGAAATAATACCAAGAAATCCAGAAGAAATGAACAATTGCCCATTTACCCAACTAATTTTGCCTCTTTGACATTTTGTAGCATTTGTATAGCTCAGTAGTTTACAAACTTTGACATCTTCCGGAGATATTTGGTAATTAAAATTGTGCTAACACATAAATTGTTGATCCCAATTCCCAGAATTCCTGACTCCATAGAAGAATCAGTTAATACCCATTTATTACAAGTGGTGCTGTTGCTTCTGATTAAGGAACCCCATTGTGAGATGCACTGCTATAGTCCAACATCTACTATAAGAAACAAAAATTTCCTCTATAAGAAAGCTTCAATAGGTCCTTCTATATGAACAATTGCTTTCCTAAATATTTACAAATGACACTACTAGCAACAATGTTAAACCAGGCCTCAGAGCACATTGGGTATGCAACTACTGAGGCTACTGAGTCCTATATGCATAAGATATAATTATCTCAAGAATGAAATAGGAAGGGCCAGTCAAACAGCTCAGCAGATTAAAGCACCTGCAAGCAAGCGCAAGGGCTGGGGGTTCGATCCTTGGACCAGCTGTGTCAGCCTTGGCCCTGGGAGTGTGTTGAGATGGCAACTGAGATTGGGCGTGGTGGTGCACACTTGTAATCCCAGCTCTTGGGAGACTGTAAACAGGCTGATCACTATGAGTCTGATCTTGTAGTGAGACCCTGAACACCCAGTAGACCCTTCCCTAAAATAAAAAAAGGATGAAATAGGAGAATTTCACCCACATCAATTAGATAAAATAGAACTATTTCTCTTTATTCATCTCCTCCAACAGCACTGCTAAGATGCAATACATTAGCACATGCATCTAGTGGTAGTTATATAAATTGGTACTATTTTTCATATAGTGCATTGTGAAGCCCTTATATGGAGCCATACCATTTGATAGAGCAACCCTTCTAAGTCTAGGAATTTGCCCTAAAGAGATAGTCTGAGATTTATAAAAACATTTAGTCACAAAATTTAATATTCATAGTTGTTTTTTGTTTTTGTTTTTTTTTACAATAATGAAAAAGCGTAAATGTCCATTGGGAAGAAATCAAATTAGGAGGTGGGGAGGAAAAAAAGGAAATCTAATTAAGGTGCTATTATTTGGTGAGATTCATATGTGATGACTGAGAAACACATCTAATAGGTGGAAAAATTCATGATATAATGTTTACAAGGGGTACTATTGAGTACATATATACTTAAATTTAAAATGTGCAGAGTAAACATAAGTTTTAGCAGTATTCAAAATTATTAATTGTGGGTACTTTTAAATGACATCAACTTTTTGCAAATTTTAGCCTGTCTGAAATTTCTCTAGGTTTTCTGAAATAAATATAAATCACTTCTGCAATAAAGCTAAATACGACGACTGTTTTTTTTTTTTTTTTTTTTTTTAAGTAAAGACAGTGAGATTGAGAGCATCAAGATAAATTAGTGAGGTTGTTCCTGACTTCCTGTCTCCTGTTGTCATGGCTGTTTTTCAGGCTACTGATGCTCACCTCACTCTGGCTCACATCCAGGTAGTTTCCACTGAATGCCCCTCCCACACCTTGTCACTTTAATCAGATTGACCCTGACAATCATTGCATGCTTTATACTCCCAGCCCTGCAGTGAACTTGTCTAGTCCACTGTGTGCAACAGAACTTACAAATGCCTTGCAGGTAGCAAAACTGTGATCCTGTAGGCTTTGCTCCTGGGACACACTATGATAATGGGAATCTCATGAGACTACATGGCTTCACAGTTGAAGGCACCTCTGTTTTCCCACGATACTGCCCTAGGTTCTACTCTTAGTTGCTTTCTTCGTGAGGCCTTGAGACTGGGGAGATCTATTGGGACATCCAGATTCCTCAACTGCAACAGGAAAAGAGCATCCTAGTACAGTTGGATCAGATGTCCCACAGACATGATAAGTACATTGTCTGTGAATTTTGCACATTATTTTATTCCTGACAATTTCGGCTCACTTAATAAAACTTTTTCAATCTCTTTGTAAAATTTGTCAGGTAACTCCCTTTAGATTGTACATCTAAACATTCCTTTAAGGCTTTCTGCTGGTGTATCCCGCGGAGGAAGCATCGTTAGTCTGCCTTCCTGCTGCCGTCATGTCTAAGTCAGAGTCTCCCAAGGAGCCCGAACAGCTACGGAAGCTCTTCATTGGAGGGCTGAGCTTTGAAACAACTGATGAGAGTCTGAGGAGCCATTTTGAGCAATGGGGAACACTCACAGACTGCGTGGTAATGAGAGACCCAAACACCAAGCGTTCCAGAGGCTTTGGGTTTGTCACTTATGCCACTGTGGAGGAGGTGGATGCAGCCATGAATGCTAGGCCACACAAGGTGGATGGAAGAGTTGTGGAACCAAAGAGAGCTGTCTCAAGAGAAGATTCTCAAAGACCAGGTGCCCACTTAACTGTGAAGAAGATCTTTGTTGGTGGTATTAAAGAAGATACTGAAGAACATCACCTACGAGATTATTTTGAACAATACGGAAAAATCGAAGTGATTGAAATT
>PVJA010040411.1:8548-18630 GCA_004027025.1 Myocastor coypus | reverse complement strand
TTTTTTTCTTGTTTCAGAACCTTTATTTGTTTATTCACTCATTTTTATGGCCGGCTCAGCCCGCCCCGAGGGCAGGGCCGGCGCAGCATGTGGTGCCGGGGATCGAACCGTGGTCCCTGAAGCCGCCCAAGCTTTCCCAAGCAGGCGCTTTAGACCACTGAGCCGTCCCGCCGGGCCCCGATCTCCTTTATTTTGACTACTGTATTTTTCTCTCTTAAATATAAGAGGGGAAATAGTTTTTGTTTGGCATCTAATTCTGTTTTGTCAGATACAGGAAAAAGATGTGTGACAGAGGAGCACCCGAGATGAGAGCGTTTCTAGAGAGTATATGGCATAGCCAAGTTCCCTGGCTTTTTCTGTTTCAAAGCCCAGAAACAATGACAAGAAAGCTTCTCACTGGCTTTTAAGGAATCATTCTCTGGGTCAAAACCTGCTGTGCTCAGGTCATTGGCTTTACCAAGAAAGCTGTCAAACTTCTTTGGCCTTAATCCAGGGAGATCACAAGTTTGAGGGGAGGGGACAGTGGTTGCCTGGGGTCAGAAATGAATAAAGTGGGTTCAGATCTTGAAGTGAGAGGAGATGACGGTCTGACAATGCTGCTCCTGTGGGTACCTCCTCCCACCCAGGGATGGCCTATAACTCCCTATTCTTTGCGCCTAGGTTGCTTTCTGTAAATAGGGAAGGTGAGAGTTCTAATTCTGGGTCAGAAGCACCTTGGGCTTTCTTGAATGGTTCTTTCTTAGTCCCAGTGACCAGAGAAAGCACAGGAAAGCTATCTGGTGAGAGCCAGCAGCCTGCCAGGGGTTGGTATCTGATAGTCATGTGAATAAGCAAGCTGTCTGTGTTGTCCAGTCGAGTCCAACTTTCAGATGACTAGCCCCAGCCTTCACCTGCTTCATCATAACCCAGAAAGGACCCTGAGAGAGAGAAAACTTTCCAACTAACCAGTCAAATCCTTAGATTCTGGCCAATTTGTTACTCACCAATAGATAACTAGCACAAGGAATGAGGCTTTGTCCCCCAAACCGAGTCCAGGGGAAGATGCTGAAGGGAGAAGGGGCTGCGAGGAGAGGAAGCAGAGTTGAGGCCACAATCTACCAACAGGAGGAAAGAAAAGACCTTGGAGACAAGGGCCTTGAAAATGGGCAAATGGGCTCATCCACAGCGTTTAAGTGAGTTCCAGACACCCAGTGGTTTGAGGATTTTGGGGGAAAAAGTCCATTCTTCTCTCTGCCTGATAAGGCTTTCATCAGGAAGCAGATCTTACTGTGTGGTGACTACATTATCTGTATAGTTATATCCCCTCAGAACTAGGATCACACCATCGGGCAGGTTTGTCGGATGAATGAATAAATGAATGGAGGGATGAGTGCAGCTCCCGCTCCTGATTTCACAAAAGACCTGCAGTGCACATATGCCACTCTCTGGGATTCTCCACAGTAAGAGCCTTGCACATAGAACTGAAGGCTAATGACCTGAAGACTTCAGATAAGAAGATCTTGTACAGGGAGGTCAGAGTGTGGAAGTAGAGGCCACCGCTGTCTTGAAGGATGGAAGACTATGTGTGAGGTTGACATCCAAAAGATCAGAGCTCTCAGAAATGTGAGATTACCAGGAATAGAAGCCAGTGATCATGCTGGCTTTGTCCTTGAGCTTTAAATGCATGCCAGAGGTGGACAGAGAAGCAAGCAGTTTCTAGTGATACTGAAAGTCCTCCATGTAGGACTTTAATCTTTCCTATCCCCTGAGCTTAGCCTTTCTCAGCCGCTCTTGTGATGTTCTGGTCCCTCCTGAGGCAGTGACCTGTGCTCTTTTTTTCTACCCTTCCTCCTCACTTTGGAGCTGGGCTCTCATCTGGATCACAGACCTTTTGGCCGGATCACACACTCTTGCCCCGTGGGCTCTCTGTCTGAGGAAGGAGGCTGCCATTAGCTCACCTCTGTCTTTTTGGAAGAAAAAGCAATGAAGTAGTGAATGTCCTTAAGCAATCTCCATAACAAGGCTCTGGACAGGTGGGTAAGTGAAAAGCTACCTACAATGTCAGAGATGTTCCTTTTAAGTGTCCCTGAGTACATTTAAATATAATTTGATTTAAAAACTGAAGGCAGCCTAAAAGCAATCTCCTGTGTTGAAATGTGTGAATAGTTTGATAATTTGTACACATAATCAAGAGCATCTCAGCTGGACTTGTGTTGGCTGCTGTATAGAACATGAACAAATGTCAAGGGATAGAAAATTACTTTGGATATTTAAAAGAGAAGAAATATATAGTTTATTTGTTTTGTAACAAGTTACTGTAAATAAAATAATTTATACTATTTTAAAAAATTAAAAAAAAAACTGAAGGCAGCATTTCTTTAGGCCATATCATGTAATGTGAGAGGGACAGATGTTTAAGGAGCTAGCAGAAAGAGCCTTGCTCCAAAGACAAAGAGAGCCCTTGAGTTTTTCACTGGAGGAGAGATTTTTTTTTCCCCTTCTGAAGTAAAAATAAAACAAAACAGCAGAAGAGATGAGCAAAGAAAGGATTTCTACTCATTTTACTGACTGCTTTTAAATAACCTGTGTGGACCTTGTGGAATGTACGAGAATGGAGTTTCCATGAGAAGAACATGCTAAGGAAAAGCTGTTCTGAAGACCTCAACAGAGAGGTGGAGATTTTAGTCTTTTTGGGCAATAGGGCAAGATAGCATTTTTAAAATCTTTATTCCACATCAGGTCTAGAACAATGAGTTGATAGTCTTCAGTGTCAGGAATGGAAAATTCATTTCTGCCGAGTCACGTTAAGTAGAAATGTCTAGATCTGAAGACATATTCTAAGTAAAACTTCTGCCTCAAGCAAATTCTCTCAAGAGTAAATCAAAATCAAGCCTAAACACTTAAATTTCTCAAAAAACAAAAGCAAGAGAAAAGAGAAGAAAAAGTCTCTGTGGAAGGAAAATATTGTTAGAGTGAAGGGGAATTTAATCTAATTCAGTTGAATTCAAGACTTATTGTGTGCCCATGACATAGAGCAGAGTGCCAGGTTCTAAGGTTGTGAGGTTTGGTCAAATGGGGTCCCTGTTCCCCAGAAATCCTGCTGCCAGCTGGGCTGCGGCTGGGGGTAGAGCCCTGCCCTTCCTGTTGGCTCTGTGTAGCTCGCGTTTGCGTGGGTTACAGGGGAAGGAACCTTCAGATTGCCGTGGGCTTCTGGGAGTGAACGGTAGGATGGCAAGTCCAGCCACCTCTCCCTGCACATCTGCCAGAGCTTGAATTTCATTAAGACTCCTCTCTCTCTCTCTCTCTCTCTCTCTCTCTCTCTTTCTCTCTCTCTCTGTCTCTCTGTACTGTCAGTCTGGCACTAATAATTATGAAATTGCCTTGCCCACTATCAAAATGAAATACAGCCTGAGAGCTAGCTGCAGCAAGCCGGTCCATTGAGAGCTGACTGATGCTGGGGAAGGCCCATAATTCAAAACAGATGAACGGGGTGGCAAACACTATGGGCTCAGTATCCCAGGCTGACCCGACCTTTGAAACTTGCTGAAAGTTATCCTTGAAATTCCCCAGGTCTCTCCAAATCACTCCTGTAAAAGGCTTATTTATCACAAAGTCATAAATAATATTTGCTAGGTCTTTGCTTGATCTATCTAGAAAATGAATTAGGCTGGGAGACATGAGCTCTGTGACCGAGTGGGGGGAGGTCACTGGCATCCTGGAGGAGCAAGGGTAAAGGTTTCCATGGCCCACGTGGGGTGGGACACAGACAGGCCTGGCTCCCCACTGTGGATTTTAATTTCATCGCTGCTGCAAAGAGGTGGCTGTAGACTGCTGTCAAGAGACTGGTCCTAGCACAAGTAAGGAAGGGGTGATGAAAAGATATGGGGAATATTTAAGCTAAAAAGAAAATGCAGTAAAAGACACATTGCCAAGAAGATGGGCTGAGTGTGTTGGAAGTGAGGGTGAGTATTTGGAAGGGAATTAAGGCCAATGTGTCTCTTCTATTACAAGAAATTTTAAGGGCCAACCAGATAGGCCAGCAGATTAAAGTGCCTGTTTAGGCAGGTGCAGGGACTGGGGTTCAATCCCCTGTGTGTCATGCTGGGCTTGCCCCTGGGGCACGTTAGGACAGCAACTGAGACTAGGCTAGGTGGCGCCTGTAATCCCAGTGTGTGGGAGGTTGAAAACAGGAGAATCACTATGAGTAGGATCTACGTAATGAGACCCTGAACACCCTATAGATCCTGTCTTAAATACAGAAGAAAAAAAAAAAAAAAGAAATTTTAAATTTAAACAGTCACCATATTTTATGATTGCCCCTCATTTATGGGATATTCTGTCAAAAGCATTACATTATGAACTCATCAGCCGCACTCCCTGAACTGGGTGCTGTGCAGCTTCTGGCTCTTCCCAAAAGTCAGAAGGATCTTATGACAAGTAAACATTTTGATACCATGCAGGACTCCAAGGACAAGTGAAGACACTACAGAGCATGTCCAGATCCGCTTCGGAAGGTGGCAAGAGCACTGGGACAAGCATGTGCAGAGTGAGGAAAGTTAATGGCAATGTGTGTGTAGCTGACAAACTTTTTTTTTAATAAGTATTAGCTGAACTTTTTGATCACACCTTGTAATTTAAGTGATACTTAAAAAAAAAGTTTCTGGGCAAGAATTCCAGAGAGCTACAGATGCTCTATGAATGCCCCTTGTGAAATCTGGGGCTTTCAGTCATGCCCCATTCATTTAGTCACACACTCAACAGACGTATCTAAGTTCTGTGGGGAATATAATTATATAGATGGTATAGCTCTGCCTCTTACGGTATCTTGGCCAGCAGGGAGATTGAAGACGGACAAACTCCTAGGACACATTTTAGGATAGGTCCAGGAGCTCAGAGGATAGTGACTTGATTTTCAGCTTCTGGGATTGAGAAGGAGGAAAGGGGAAGTTTCGTGGAGGAGGCTGCACTGGGAAGCATATGGCAGGAAGAAGGACAGGCTGGAAGATCAAGAATGGACATATCTGAGGCTTGGGGAATTTAATTAATCCCCCAAATAGAGGATTAATTAAAAGGGCCAGAGAAAATGAACAGACTCAGGCCCGAAAATCTCCCAAAGTCCTTACAAGGTATGAGAAGCAGGTGGGCACAGCTGCTCTGGCACTGGTGGGTGGAAGTTGGCAGCTGTGTGCTGGGGACGAGGCTAGGGGCCAGAAAGGTTGTAACCATTTTGCCATCATGCGGAGATCCTTGCCTTGAGGATATGGTGTCATTGGAGATGGATCTCAAAGTCTAGTCTGCTGGGTGGGGAATCAGGCAAGGGAAAGGATGTTAGGAAGGGATGCTTATCTGGAGGAGAAAGTGCAGAAGTGGAACCAAGAATATCCTGTGACCAGTGGGGACAAGAGAAGGTGCTATGTGTGTGTAGGCAATGGGGAAGAAGCCAGGGATAAGGGGGCTGATGACAATGTGGATGAGAGTTCAGGAAGAGGAGGCCAAGAAGCCAGAGGGAGACAGGATCACAGTAAAGGATGAGAGGTACACAGAGGGTGTGGGGAGGGAGAAGGAAGTTGAGGCAATTTGCTCCGCCAGAGCAGAAAGGGCTATTCTTGAGATCCTAGGAGATACTTAATGCTTTGCATTTCTGTTTAGTTCTGTGCTCAGGGCCAAGAAACTCAGGCAGGAGCTGCAATAGCCATTGGCTCCCTGCTGGACAGAGTGGCAGGTTAGGGGCTGGTTCCTTGTGTGTATGAGGGAAGGGTTCTTGGTGACAGGGTGCTGGCTGTGTAACAGGTCAGAGAGGCCAGGTGTGTGCCTAGCTGAAGAGGTGTATTCGGGCGTCCCTGCAGAGCCTGTCCTGCCACTGGGCTTTGCTCAGGGGCTCTTCTGTGTTGTTTGTAGGTGAACACTGTATGGCTGACATCAGTTAGGTGCGTACCCTGTAGCATTAGAACTAAGATGTCAGAGAGGTTCCGTAGACCAGGAACCTCCAGGCTGCTGGTCCAGCTTTCTGGGAGGCCTTTGGGGGCTTGGGATGTGAATGTGGAGGTGGCAACTTGGGCAGCTCTTGTCTTCTTTCCCACAGCAGATAGGATGTGTGCCTTAAAGAGGTGCAGAACCCACTAATTTAGGACACTTTGACAATGTTACAAGTTCAAAGACCAGTTCCCGGAGCAAAGTACACAGTCAGTAAGTATTTGTTAAATAATAAAAAGAGAGAAAATTAACTAGCTACACTGGTACCTTGGTACTTACCATTTGTCAGTTCTAGGAGACAGAATAGGTACCAAAAATGAGCACTAAATTGTTCTGGCCATGAGGTCTAACTTGCACATCAAGTACCAAAAAGCACTAGAAGAAGGCCGTTAAGTCAGAATGCTTCTAGTACCAAACCCAGTGAGCTTTAAAGCAGTGGGTAGGGGCTGGGGAGATAGCTCCAAGGCACAAGTGCCTGCTGGACAAGTGCAAGGTTGTGAGTTCAAATCCTGGTCCCACAAAAAAAAAAAAAAATAAATAAGATAAATAAATAAATAAATAAAATAAAGCAGTGGGTCACCAAGCTATGACTGCATGTTTGGTCAGAGAAGGAAGTGTGGGGGTTCAGGGCTTTGATTCTTAGTTATTTTTCTCTGCCCCATAAACCTTTACTTTCTAAATCTCAGGTTCGCCAATGCCTTTCTAGCTTTGTGTCTTTCTTATGGTCCTTCTCAAAATTCCAGACACCTCTCCAAGCCTATAGGACTGACGATATCAAAATTATTTGGGCTTTTTGAAGGTTACAGTGGCATTTTCTCATTTACTTTCCTCACTCCTTATCTGCTCACTTGTTCTTATCATTTATTCATTGTATCCTTGTTTATTTGGGCATCCATTGAGATATGTATTGAGTGACAATCATAAGGCTCACGTAATAGAGAAGAGGTGATCTCAATGTTTTGGAAGAGAAAAGGATGAAGAGGACCCCAGCATGCTCAGAGCACTCTGGGAGTTGCAGAAAAGTCATGGGGCGTATTGTCTTTGGTGTGCATGTCCTCCAGGCTCTCGCTGGCCATCCTGGCACTCCAAGGTGGGGCTCTGCCACATGACTTGCTTGTCTTTGGAGCCCTGTGGCACCAGCCTGTGAGGATCCTTGAGGTTCTCAGCAGTGTGACCGATGGCACAGTGGCCTCCATCACCCTAGGTGACAACTTGTCAGCAGCCACAAGCAATGCCAGTGCTTTTGTAGCTGCTCAAGTTATGGCAATAGCTAGCAGATTCAACAGTCCTCATTATCCACTAGAGCCACCCACAAACTGACAATGCCTTTCCACCCCCAGTTTCTCATACATCAACAGGTATCACATCGGACAAATCAATTATTCTACCGGTGTCACCTGCAGGTGCTGCTCACATTCTCATTTTCCTGAAAGCTACTCACTTACAATCTCAAGCCTCTGACCCACAGTATAATTTGGTTTCCCAAAAACCCACAAGAGGAGAGACAGGAGATGAGTCATGCGCACCAGAGTCCTGGAGAGGAGGTTAGCATCCTAGACACAATTGAGTGCTGACCACCAGGACCACTGCAGAGACAGTGGAGCCTCAGGTTCCAGCCAACTCAGGGTCCTCAAGCGCCCTCAAGGCTAGGTCATGTGTCTTAAATGCAAAGGCATCTAGGCCACTGAAGTTTCCCAGGGGCAGCTCTCACCGGGTGGGAATGGGCAGGGTCTCCCTTTGCAGGGAGCAGAGGGCAAAGCAGAGGTTCTGTTTGGGAGCATCTTGAGACTGGGCTGGGCTCTGTTTGCGCATTGCTCTGTGACTAGCGGTCCTGCAGATGAGAAGGAGGGGTGTGGGAGGACCACACTACACTCTTTCCTGTGGAGACGGCGAGAAGGAGAATGAGTGGCACCAACAGGAGAATAGAGAGCACAGATAGGAAGAGGAGATGGATCATGACAGTAACCCTTGTTTATGAAGTGCCAGTGGAGCTCCAGTCACTGTACGACAAATGCTGTGTAGACTCACATTAGCCTTTTCCCTTTCTTTCCTATTAATTCTTCCCCTACCTCTGCACCCCATACTGGACTACATCCCCAGCTCTTTTTAAAGTTGTTATATCAAAACAGGAGCACACTAAGTTGCTGAGTTGTACAGGATGAATGAGCTTGTACCTTCTACCCTCCTGCCTTAGCCTTCCAGAATGCTGGGGTTCTGGGCATGTGCACCATGATTGGCTAGAATTTATGCCCTCAATGAGTAGGGACTAAAGGGTGCCCGGGATTCTTTAGTAGGTCAGGCAGCAGAAGTGCCACTGTGTGTATGGAGTTAGTGTTAACTGCCCTGTTAGTGGAAGGAACGGTGGTGCAGGATCACTTGAGAACTGGCTTTGTGCAGGAAATCTGGCCCCTCTCTCTGGCTCTCTGCCTCCACTCTGCAGACCTGCTCCACACCACTCACCCTGACACCCCCAAATCAGTGTCCCTGTCCTCTGTCATAATCCTCTGGGCTCTGTTCTTCACCAACAGACAGCTTGGCCCAGATAAAGGCCGGCCTGATAATCTGTCTGTCGGCTCCTGTGTTCCATCCTGTGGGTGTTTTGCAGCCCCGAGAGGGACAGCAACCCTGGTCTGGAATTGAGAGTCCTCATGGAGAGTGCCTGGACAGCCGGGTCTCAGCACCCGCAGCAGCCATTGGCAGTGGCAGTTTGGTCTTCTTATGTCTCTGCTGTGAAAAAGCTGCAGACGGTGAATCACGAGAATCTGAATGTGCCATCAGAAGTTGTCTTTTATGTTGTATTCTCAGATCTCCTTTCTCAGTATACCCACTGCTGAGGCTAGCTGTGAGCTTAGAGAGTGTGGCCAGGGGGTATCCCCACTCAGCACTAGTGTGGGCAGTGTCTGGCTAGGGCCCCAGGGGAGGGGGCAGGGCTCAGCTCTGGAGGCACAAACACTGGGTCTGCCCGCTACTAGATATGTGACCTTGAGAACATTGCTTCTCCGGGTCTGAAGTTTCTTATCTATAGGGGACAGTATTGATTCCTACCTCATCAAGTTGCTATGAGGCTTATTCAGCTATCTCAAGCATGTGATGGAGCTGGCACCATGCCCAGGTGAAGTGCTGGTCAGAGCCTACAGGGTCTGGGCTGGGTGAGGAATTGCTCAGAGGCAGCTCCATTGTTCCCGACTGCTGGCTGAGTCACTGCCTCAGTCAGAGTGCTAAGGCAGTGGGTGTTTCAGCAAATTGATCAACTGAACAAATCCCTTACAGCTCCAGAGAGCAATGTCTGAATTGTCCAAGCTCTGAGGATCCCACAGAGATCATCTTAGGAGCCAAAGCAGCTACCTGGGTCCTGGCTTTAAAGAGAAACCTCTGGAGCAGATGCCAAGGACTGGTTGAATGAGTGCACTTTGGAAGACAAATGGAAGAAAGGCAGGAAGGCCACACCTGACTCTGTAGCCTCTGCTCTGCTCTGGAGCATGCATGGCACACTTTCACGCCAATTGTCGCTGCTGATTCTCATACCCACCTGGAGGGATGATCATGGATGTGTCTGCTAGTGACTCACAGAGGCCACCTGGGCTAGAAGTGTGGGGAGGAACAGTGGTCAGCAGGGCCTCCAGTCAGGGCGGCCCCAAGCATTTCTCAGTTACCAAGGAGAAGACATAGGTGCTCTGATCATAGTTTTGTCCCATGCAATTCTCTGTACCAGGGAGAAGAAATGACTAGTAGGAATCTTGGATTGCCCGGACCTTCACTAGGTGGGTTTAGTGAGTCCTGTCAACCAGTAAATGCTTGCAATCTTCAGCTCGGAAACACACGCTCTGGGCAGCTTGGCCTTGACAAGTGTTTGATTGCTGATTTGAGGCATGGTTAGCAACCTCTAACTGCCTTTCTAGGTTTGTCACCGAGATTCCAAGTGCCAGTGGCCTCCTCTGCATTACCCTGGAACTCTCTGGACCGCACTTGACCACATACTTGAGTGGTTTCACAACTTTCCTTGAGTGATTTCTCCTTTTCTTTTAGCCCCATGCTTTACCAACTGAGCTAGCTAGGTAGAACATTTGACTGTGTATGTATCTGCTTCCTCTTAGTCCAAAGAGAAGTATATTCTTTTCCTTTTTTTTTTT
>PVJA010040410.1:0-18437 GCA_004027025.1 Myocastor coypus | reverse complement strand
ATCTTCCAGGGTCAAATCCCCTCAGGATTAAGTTTGAGACCATAGACAGTACTTTGTAGAACTGTTGTTAGTGTCAGCCTTCAGGACGAGTCACGGCCATTGTTTGGCCATTTTGCTTTCTGTGAAAGCCTGAGAGAATGTTTTTCTCTGGGCAGCACAGTAATTCTAAAATTTCCAATTACCTTTAATACAACCCAAGATAAGAGAAATAAAATAAGTAAAATATTGTTACAGATATAGTGGCTCACCTTCATTTTTATCGTCACACTGAATTGTAAAGTTATAACTATGTCATTAAATTATCCAATCTTTACACCACAGATTTGAAATTATGTTACGTGAATTAACAGACATACATTGGATGAATGTCAGTAGCATTTATTTTTTATTTTTAAAGCATTAGAAATGACACAAGAAAGCCAGATGGATAGCTCAGTGGAATAAGTGCTTGTCAGGCAAGCAAAATGTCCTGAGTTCAATTCCTGATACAAAGAGAGAGAGAGAGAGAGCGAGCGAGAGAGAGAGAGAGAGAGAGAGAGAGAGAGAGAGAGAGAGAGAGAGAGAAAGAGGGAGAGAGATACCACAAGATATCATTAAACAGTGATTGGCATTCAACAATGGTTTCTGTATTACAGATTTTATGTTCGAATCAGTTTTTTAGATTGCCAGATATAAACATGCAAGATTCAGCCAGGCGTGGTGGCACACGCCTGTAATCCCAGCACTCGGGAGGCTGAGGCAGGAGGATCGATGTGAGTTCGAGACCAGCCTGGGCTACAAAAGTGAGCTTAAGGCCAGCCTGAACTGCATAGTGAGACCCTGTCTCAAAAAGAAAAAAACAAAAAAAAACAAAAAAAAAACATGCAAGATTCATTTAAAGAAAAAAAGCAATAGAAAAAATATAAAACTTTGTAAGAGAAAAATCAATCAGGGTAAAAAGAAAACAGAAGTTTTAAGCATTAACTATTCCTTTCAAAAGACCAGGAGAAATCGATAAAACAGTTATCCAAACTATTTGGCATATATGCCTAAATATATCAGTTCCCTTTTTTTTTGTTTGTCCTTTTCCTCATCCCAGGTTTTTCCTTCCTATTGAACAATTTCTTCTCCTTTCACATTATCTGTTATACCTTTTACATTTTAATTACTCTTTCAGGGTCTCACCCAAGTGAGATAATACAATCTTTGCACATGTGGATCTGATTTATTTCACTTAAATCTAGCTGCACCCATTTATCTATAAAAGCCTTCAGTTTTATGTTTTTTATACCCGAATAATGCTTTATTATGTAAAAATACCATACATTTTTTATCCATTCCTAAGTTGATGGTTATTTGGACTGTTTTCATGATTTTGCTATGACAAATTGTGTTGCTATAAACACGGGTGCGCATATATTGCTGTTGTATGATTCCAGTTCTTTTGAAAAGATATACAGGAAGAGAACAGCTGGCTTGAATGGGACCATCACTCCTTCCTTTTGAGGAAATTCCATATGGACTTCCATAATGGTTGTACCAGTCTACACTCCCTTCAACAGCGGAGGAAGGTTCCTTTTCCCCCATAGCCTCTCCAGCAGCTTTTATTGATTGACTTCTCAATGATAGCCATTCAACAACTGTTGTCTTAGCACTATCTTAATTTGTACCTCTTGGGCTGGAGTGATAGCTCAGAAGTCTAAGTGTCTGCCTCACAAGTGCAAAGATTTGGGTTCAATCTCCTGTACCATATGTTATGCTGGCTCCAAAGCTGTGCAGGCCACTGAAACGACATGGTTTGACACACACCTATAATCCCAGCACTTGGCAGCCTGCAACAAAAGGATCACCATAAGTCTGAGTTGTGAAGCAAGACTCTGTACCAAATATATAAAGAAATAATGATTAAAAAAGATGTTGGTAATTTGTATCTCTTGAATGAACAAAGATATTGAGCATTATGTCATATATTTATTTGGCATTCAAATCTCTTCATTTGTGACATGTCCATTTGTCTCAGATGCCCATTTATGGAGTGGTTCTTTGAATCTTGGAGGCCTGAAGTTTTAAATTCTGTTTATGTTCTAGATAAGAGTGTCTTATCTAAAGAACAGGCTGATATAATTGTTTCCTGCTTTGTTGGTGTGCTTTTTACTCTAATGGTGATTTCTTCTGACATACAGAAACTTTTCAAAAACATGAGAAACCAATTGTTAATTGTTTGAAGTATTTCTCATGCATTTTGATTTTTGTTCATGGTTTCTTTACTTATACCTATATCTACTTTCTCTTCCACATGATTTAGTATTTCACTTTTAGTATTTAAATCATCAACCATTTCAACTGTAGTTTTGTGCCTAGTGACAGGCATGGTCTATTTTAAGTCTTCAGCATTTGGAAAGCTTCTTGATGTGTTCACGCTTTCAGTGCTTGCCTGAAGTCCTATGTTGTGTACTGAAGCTATTCTACTCTAGTATTTACCAAGTTTCACACAACTTGACATTGCTATGTTAGTGTGAGCTACTGTAACAAAATTCAATAGAGTGGGAAGCTTATAAACAATAGAAGTTGGTTCCTCATAGTTCTGTATGCTGTGAAGTTCAAGGTGCTATCAGACTCAGTGTCTGGAGAAGGCTGTCTTCTCTTTTCTGTTTGCACCCTCACATGTCTAGAGGATTTGGAAAGTCTCTAGGGTCTCTGCAAGAAGACCATGAATCCTACTAGCACGGAAGCATCATGTCCCAACCACCATATCTTTAAGCCTCATCTCCAAATATCTCACGGGATGAGTTGTCTATAGTTAAATAAATTAAACTAAATTAAATGAAATGAAATTCAAGCAAATAGCTTCCAGGTGAGGTGACACATACCTGTAATCTCAGAACTGGGGATCTGTGGAGGATCACTATATGTTTCTGGACTACGTAGTGAGTTCAAGGTCAGCCTCAATTACAAAGCAAGATTTTGTCTCAAAAACAAACCAAACAAAAAATAAAAAATGATGAAACAAATTCTTTAGTACTATATTTATTACCATATCCTAGAATATCTTGTGCTTCCTTTTAAAAAATATCTTAGATATGACATACAGTATGTCATACCATACTATATGAATATGCATAATATATACTTATAGATGTACACACATATATGTATACATATATCACAATTTGCTTTAATTTTAATCATTAATAATTTTTATGAGGTAAGTACTGTGTGTAAGATTACCTGACAGCATGAAACAAAGTCTTACTTTAATCATGCCATAACTTTTTCCATATATTTTACTATATCTGAACAATTCTTTCTCTCATGACCTTTGTAACACAGTAAAAATCCTTTAATCATTACACTTACATTAGAAATGGAAAATAAGCTATTAGATACATGTATGGTCATTGGATTTGTTTCTGCTTTACCATTATTTCTGAATTTTTTCATATTATGAGTTTGTATTTTTTTTTCCTCCCTGAAGTTTGAATTCTATAGGAGTTGCAATCCAATTCTGTAGGCTTTTGACTCACATAAAGTTTCTGGAAAAATTATTTTTACTTTTATCTAGGTACTACTATCTATTAAACATTTTAAAGAGGAAAAAATCATAAAAGCGATACAGAATTTCTTTTTTATTTGCCTTTTTGAGAGAGGGTCTCACTGTGCAGTTCAGGCTGGCTTTGAGCTCACTTTTGTAGCCCAGGCTGGTCTCTGAACTCGCAGCGATCCTCCTGCCTCAGCCTCCCAAGTGCTGGGATTACAGGCGTGAGCCACCACGTCCGGGCAGAATTTCAAAACAGCAATTAACAATGTATTAAATATTATCAGCAAAGTGGTTGGTCAGATTACAAGGTGCAGGGATGAAAATATTTTTTAAAAATAAGCACAATCCATTCTGTGGATGAACTAATAGAAATTAGTATAATTACCTTAGCTATCATATATATATATATATATATATATATATATATATATATATATATATGATATAGTTTTGAACAGTTTCCATCCCTTTCACAATATCTATTGTTATGTTTTGATCTTATTTAATCTTTCAGCTTCCTGTAGTATGGAGACAATAGAATGTTTAAATATATGAGAATGATTTATTTCATTTATGAGTATGGTCTCCAGTTGCATATATTTACTTATCAAAGCACCAAGTTTATCTTTCTTCATAGCTCAGAGCATTCCATTGCCTGAAAATACCACTTCTTTTTTCATCCATTCTTTTGTTTATGGGCATCTGAGTTATTTCCAAAATTTAGCTATTATAAATTGTGCTGCTATAAACATGGGTGCCCATATATCACTGTGATGTGATTTTTTTAAATTCTTCTCCGAAAATACCCAGAAAGGGAATAGCTGAGTTGAATAGGACTTCTACTTCTAGTGTTTCTGAGGAATCTCCACACTGATTTCCATGGTGATTTTACTAGTCTATATTCCCATCAACAATGAAGAAGTATATCTTTTCTCTCACAGTCCTGCCACCATTTGCTATTTGCTGATTTTATGATGATAGTCCTTCTTTATGGGATGAGATGGAATCTTAGTGTGTTTTAATTTGCATTTCTTGAATGACAATGATGTTGACTATTTTTTCATATACTTATTTACCATTTCTATTTCTTCATCTGGGATGTATGCTTTCATTTTCTGATGCCCATTTTTGGATTGTGTTTTGAATTTGATGTGCCTGATTTTGTTTTTTATTTTTTGATATGTTCTAGACAGAATTCCTTTGTGTGAAGGACAGTTCACTAATTTCTTTTTTCTCTTTTTGGGTTTTCTGTTCACTCTGTTGGTGATTTCTTTTGATGTTCAAAAACCATTTAATAGAAAACTAAATCTACTGGAAGACAAAGTAAGTAGAAATCTTGAAGACATAGGGATAGACATAAAGTTCATGAGCAAAATCTTTTCTAAATACCTGCTGTTTGTAAGTATAGGCAGTTAGCACTTTTTATGTTAGGTATCATTACCTCCCCTTTTTTATCAAAATAACTTACAGTCTCAAAAATATGTTCTTGAAATGCATTATTCTGTGTGTCGATTTTTAAGGCAGGCTGTGACCATTTAACAAATTGATTGCTTGATTATTGTTCGATTATTTTTATCTTATATACTTTGTACACTATTTTTACTTTGTACACATACAAACATGTAAATTTTATCTCGTGTTTTTTTTTTTTTTTTGTTTCAGGATCATCAAACTATTTTGAGAGCATGGGCTGTGAAAGATTTTGCTCCTAATTGCCCTTTGTATGTCCAGATACTAAAGCCTGAAAATAAATTTCATATCAAATTTGCTGGTAAGTTTTTATCTTGAAGGAGATGCTTTCAGTTACTACCTCAACCTCACAGTGTAGTTTAACAATGTCTTTGAGATATTAAACATGCTTTCCTTTTAACGATGTACTAGAAAGTAAGTTCTCCACTTTAATGTGTGGACAGAATATTTTGGAGTGAGTCTGTAGTTTTGTATGAAATTGTTACTTTCAGTATCTGACTGTCTTGGGTTCCTTTGTAAGTATAAGTAAATAAACAGTGATATATTTTTACCTCATAGAAAAATGGTCTTCAGACACTCCCCTTAAGTTTACACATGGCATATATTTTGGGCTAAAGTTGCTTACCAGCTAATAGAATAATATACTATAATGTATTTAGGCAGAATCAGATTTAAGTTGGTGTATGGAAGGGTTGACGAGATAGCTTAGTGGACTAAGCATCTGCTTTGGCAAGCACAGGGACCAGAACTTGATTCCTGGTCTGGCATGACACTGGCCCCAGGCCCAGGGGAGTGCTGAGTCTGGAAACGTGTCCAGGTGTGGTGACACACACCTGTAATCCTAGCACTGGGGAGGCTGAAAACAGGAGCATCACTATGACTCTTAGCTGCACAGTAAGCCCCTGTACCACATGCATAAAAGAAAAATGGTATATGGAATTGTAAAGGAATCTAAGAAAAAGATACATGTTTAGAGGAGGTCAGATTTTGCAAAGAATTGATTGTGTGAATTTTACTTTGAATTGATAGGAAAGTGAACTAAGTGTAGCACTTAATTTAAAAAAAATGCTTTGCTTGGTGATATACACTAATTATTATCCAGACAGTAATTTATGCACATGGTGTTTTTTACACAAAAACAATGACCATGATGCTTTTTTACATAATATTTCATTTTAATAGTCTAAAGCTTAAGGCCTTTTATCATAAACTGCCTTATTCTTATTTTTAATTAGCAAAGGGGATATTTTTGAAAAACAGCTTATTGTGCTTGGTAATGAATTTTTCTGACAAACTTTTTCAGGCAACAGTAATGACACAAGAACCAAAAAACTGCTAAAAGAATGCAATTCTAAATTTCCACGTCACGTCTTCATTTGGAAAAATAATTAGTACTATGAGCTCCATTTTCCTCTTGTTGGAAGGCAACAAATACAAATTGATATGATGTTGTCTCTCACTGGTGAAGTTTGGCAATAAACATTAAATAATAATAGCCAAATTATTCGAAATGTCTGATAAATGAATACTGATCTATATCATAAAGCAGTGTGTACTTTGGGACTGCAATTTGTAATTTTGAACATACTATAATAAAATTTCGAATAACCTTCAGTTCTTCCTCCCTTTCTTACCAAACCACTGATCTGCTCCCCACAGACACATCACACATGTTTTTATTAGCAGAGAAGTAGCAGACTATTTTGCTGTTCCTTTATGTTTAAGCATGATATTTTTAGACTTTTCACAATGAATGATTTATTTTAAATTATACTTCATAAATTATGTCAATATTTCACATGTTAAAGTCATTTAAAATATCTTTTAGTACTGTCTTACATTCCTTTAGAGCTGAGATTTCAACATCTCAAAAGAGCTAATTTTATATTATGAAAAGATAAAAGCACCCTCATTTCACAAAATGGCCTTTTAAAAAATGACTGATGGATGAAGCTATCAACACAATATAATGCATTTTACATCTCAGCATGATATGGACTTATCTTTCAAAAGGCACTGGGTTCAGCTGTCACTTGGTGTGTGTTGAGATTAATAAGATAATGTTCCTTGAAGGAAGCATGCTTCCTTGGTGGGTGTCCACTTATGGCATGACTGAAACCTTGTGTATGAAGAAGTAAAATGAATCCCATGTCCTTAAAACAGGGGCTTTCCTTGAGATTGGGCTGACCAGCATAGTGTAGCAGGGAACCCCAGAAGCTCAACACTAAAACACCAGTCAGCTTCTGATTTCCTCTTACCTGGAGCACTGCCGTTGGACTACCAGTGCCACAGCCCTATGTAGCTTCCCTAGGGATGAAACCATACATGGAATGGGAGCCTTGCCCATCCCAGCATTTGTCCAATATTAATTTTTCAGCCATCTCCAAGAATCTTGAAAACCTCAAAATTCTGAGAAATAAAATATTTTTCATTTGCATTTTGTAAGTCACTACTTATTGGATTTATACATTAGCTATGTGGCAACAGACAAAAATCATTCTATTTTTTCTAGTTACCTTTACTTTTCATTGACACATCTTGCAGCACAGCAAGATTACATTTCCTATGAGCAGTTGGTACAAGCACAGAGAACATATTAATTCTTTTTTCTAAAATCTCTTTTCTTTCTCTTCCTTATTCTTTCTCCTTGTCTTAGTCTCCTTCTCTTTGGCAAAACATTTATCTCTTATCTTTTCTTTTTTTATGTTTTGAGCTACTCACATAAAAGAGATCATGTCACATTTAAACGGGTATGTTTGATTTATTTTACCTATCATTCAGTTTTTTTTTTTTTTTTTTTTCTTTTTGAGACAGGGTCTCGCTGTACAGTTCAGGCTGGCCTTGAGCTCGGTTTTGTAGCCCAGGCTGGTCTCGAATTCTCACCGATCCTCCTGCCTCAGCCTCCTGAGTGCTGGGATTACAGGCGTGCGCCACCATGCCTGCCTTCATTCTGGTTTTAATGTACATCTATATTCCTAGAAATGACTCAAATTTATAACAGAGTAGTGCTCCATTGTATATAAATACTACCTTTTCTTCATCTGTTCATCTGTTGATGGAAATCTAAGTGGGTTCCACAATTTAGCTGCTAGAAACATGGCTAAGAGTGTGTTAATTACTGTAATAGGATATGTTTAACTCTTTCAAGAAGATGCCTGAGAAGGGAAAAGCTGAGTCAATTGGAATTTCTAATTTTAGTTTTTTGGGAGATCTCTGTTCTCGTTTTCATAGTTGTTGTACTGGCTCACAATTCCATGAACAACGTAGACTGGTTCACCTCCCCCACCCCAGAGCCTCGCCTGTATCTGCTTGATTTCTACATTATAACTCTTTTTCTGAAGCAAGGTTGGATTTCATTTGCATTTTAATGCCAAACTTTTCCGTATGTTTATTGAATGTTTGTTTCATCTGCGAAGCGTCTATTCATTTCAATTACCAGTAGCGTTTTGTTTTTGTTTTTGTTTTTTACTTTATGAAATCTAACTTTTTGAATTCTTTGTATATTCTAGATATTAGTCCTGTCTGTCTGAGCATTGCTGGCAACGTTTTATTTCTATTTAGACTATCTCCTCACTCTGTTGGCTGCTGCCTTTGCTGCACAGTAAATTATCAATTAGATTTATGCTTAGTTGTTGATTATTGGTATTATTCCTTGTGCAACTTGGGATCTGTGTAAAGTCCTTGCTTATCATGTGTCTTCAAGATTTCTAAATTTTTATCTTCCATCATATTATATTTTTATGTTACAACATTTAGATCTTTTATCTGTTTTGATTTTAATTTTGTACATCTAGAATAGGAATCTAGACTGCATGTGGAAAACCAGTTTTCCAAGCATCATATGTTAAAGAAGTTATCTTTCCTCCAGTGTGTACTTTTTGTCCTTTAATGAAAATGGACCTTGGATGCTGATGCTCTTGGAGTTATCTTTGTATCTTGTTCTATTCCATTAACCTCCTTGTCATTTTTCTTTCTTTTTAAATATCAGGCTGGTTTATCACTGTTGCTTTGTAGTAGAGTACCACACGAAGTTTGAGATTGTGAGGCCCCCTCCTGCCTTATGTGTGTTGCTCAGGTTTGCAGACAGATTATTATAGTGGTTTGATAATGTAATTGCTTTCATCCTAAGCCATATTCCATTGATATTATTAAATTATTGCCCTTGCATTCTTTTGAATATAAATAATCACTATTTCATTTCCTACAAAATATAGAATAAGAAATTTTTATTTCCAATCATTCAGTGGAATTCTTACCATGAGAAAAATTTATGCACTTGTAAATGGCCATTTTATTAAAAGACACATAGAATGCAGAAACTTCAAAATTACATTTAGAAACCCAAACCAGTATATCAATTTAGTAATTGTTACTTTACATGAATGTATCATTCAAATAGTTTTTTCCTCTGAGCAAGTAACCATAGACAATCATTTAATTATTCAATTGTCAAATGACTATTTGAGTTAATTTTGCTTGAATCATTATCCTATAAAAGACAATTATTTAGGCCACACATGAAACAGATGACAGAGGAAAAGTCCATGTAGGTCTCACTTCAGAAACACACACACACACACACACACACACACACACATTCACAATTTTTATTCCTATCATCAAGAGAGAAAAGTGATATTAATGACCTTAGAGGAAGGCAGGAAAAAATAAATGTTCAGTAAAATGATAGTGACAGTAAGAGTGTATACTATATGGAGATCAAGTAACAAAAATGCAATTTACCAACAATTTGGTTATTTTCATAGTCACACATTTTTAAAACAGAAAAGAAAATTCAATCTCTTTAATTGAGAAACAAATTTATTTCCAGCTATTTTCTCTGTTCATAATAAATTTATCTAGGCATAGTCATCAAAGAAACAAATTATTTTCTTAATCTTATATTTGTTTGTCACAGGGTCTTGCTATGCAGCTCAGACTTATAATAATCCTCCTATCTAAGGCTCCCCAGCCCTAGAATTAAGGAGTGCTCCCCCACATCCAATTTTTGTGGCTGACACAAGAGCAATATCCAGGATCAGCAGGGCATTGGTACCAAACTTATATCTCTGGTCATGTTCTCAGACCACTGAACTATCTCCCCAGTGCCTAAAGCAACAAATTCTTAAGCCTTTTTTTTTTTTTTTTTTTTTTTTTTTTTTTTTTTTTTTTTTTTTTTTTTTTTTTTTTTTTTTTTTTTTTTTTTTTTTTTTTTTTTTTTTTTTTTTTTTTTTTTTTTTTTTTTTTTTTTTTTTTTTTTTTTTTTTTTTTACAAAGACTTGAATGGGGCATTCTTTTGTAAAATCTTTGTTATTTATTATTGGCCACATGACTTCAAACTTGTTCACTAAGTTTTAGTTTTGTAATTTACTTAAAATGATAACAGATACTTTCTCCAGAACTATTACTTTAAAACAAGAAGAAAACCTATCACCATTAAAATACCTTTTAAATTAACCATTTTCATTAACATCTTGAGTCCATATTTCTCATCTTCATAACTAATTTTTATTATAATTCTTTCCAGGAAAATTTACTGAGGATTCCTTGAAAGATTATACACAAAACCTTCTACAGGGATTCAAAAAGCACTTTTTTGTGAGCATACTTGTATTTTCCAAATATCAGAAAAATAAAGATATTTCTCCAGTTCATTTTATGACTTTAAAATAGCCTTGATCAAAACTCATTAAGGATATAACTGAAATTTAGAAATGAATTTAATTAGTTAACATAGTTGACAAATTATATAAAGTATATTAGCAAAACAAAAAGTAATGCAGTTTTAAAAAAATGCATCATCCATTGTCTTATGGGAACTACTGCCAAAATAGACTATCATGCTAAAGCACAATATTCTCATGATTTTAGTGGTTGTAGAAAGGGATCTGAGAAAAAATTAAACATTCATTCACAATTTGTAAAGAAAATAATGACTGTTGGAAAGCTAATCTAATGGACTCCTAACATAAAGGAAGTTATCTTAAAAGTAATGCAAAATCTTCAAAGTTCATTTTAGAGACAAAACTAGTTTAATTTAATAACTGCTACTCACATATAATCTATATTCTATTTAATACAGTTTATAAACTATATAGCTATGTCTTTATGTGTTATATATGATATGCAGTTATCAGTATGTCTTTAAAGTTAGATTCACATATATAATATAGTATATAATATAAATAACATATAATATATAATATGATATATATTGCATTTGCTTTTAAATTTTATTCAAATCTTTTATTGTAATTCCTTATAATTGCTGAAATTTTGAAAAACTAAGTGAGAAGTGAAATGGCTATTTTACACATAATATCAGATTCTTTCCAATGAAAAGTTTTCTTTTCTTTATATCTAGTTTTGTTTTGGAAATCTCATCTACTTACATTACTTACAAAATGAAAACCTTTCTTCCATATGGGTACACATGTATCGCTGTAGTTTGAGATTTTACTATAAGCTTACTATTGTGTCTCCAACTGTGAAGTTACCTATTCTTTCTGTGGTGAAGTGAAATCTCAATGTTGTTTTAATTGGCATTTTTCAAGTGACTAATGATGTTGAACATTTTCTTGTAAGTTTACTAGTCATATGCATTTCTACTTTTGAGAAGAGTATATTCATTTCCGATGCTCATTTTTGGATTTGGTCTTTGAATTTGGGGGCCTGATTTTTTAAAATTATTTGTAGTCCTAGATAGAAGGATTTGTTGGTTATAGATTTAACATTCTTTTACATTGTTATTGTTTATGCATATTTATTGTACAGTATTTCTTCAATATTCTCATTTCAAAAGTAAAATAGTAATATAGCTTTGGTTATAATAAATTTTTCCAATGAGAAATATTTTTATCAATGCTATATTTTCCTAAGAAGTGGCATTTTCCCCTTGAAATATATGACAGAAGTAATGGCAGCTGTCACTGAGTTAAGATTAACATCAAACATATTTGTAGAACATCTTATATTCTCTGTCAAACTCTTGGGAGGGGGTAAATAATTTTAGTAAATTCTCTCCAAGATTAAGTATATGATGTCAATAGAAAAAATTACATTGAGCTCTTCATAAATAGTTACAATTCATTTCAAAACCTTGTTGAGGAAATTCAAAAGATTAGTTCAGCTTTCACATATGTTTCTGTAGCTTGAATTTCATTAAAATTATGCCTGTATTTCTTTGTCCACTCTTCCTTTCAAAAATTATTAATGGTACTCAAACACCTACATACAACACAAGCCAAAATAGGAAAATAAAAGTGTGTATTTTACTAAGAATAGGGAAAGCTCAAAAGACCTTAAAGAAATGCAAGAATAGACTGTGCTCTCCAATTAATAAGTTTCACCCATATAAAAGTTTGCCATTTTTCTCCTAGCATGAGGAAGTTACCCAGAAAGTGAGTGGGAAGTGATTTTGTGTCATACAAGTAAACTAATAGCTAAATTTAGGCTAGCTAATCTTCTATTACCATCTTATAAGCACAATATTATGTCCTCTGTGAATATTTGTTTCTTTATTCAACTAATTCTATTCCAGCTTTTCAGTCATCTGAAATTTTCTCACTTCATTGTACTTATATAATAAGTTATAAACATCAGTTTGTAAATTTTCATTCACAAGTAGGAGTAAAAGTTGCAAAGATATACTAGGGAATGAAATTTTGAGTTGTGTATGGGTTTTATTTTCTATGTATTTGTTACCATGGACATAGCAAAATTTTATTGTTGTACATGAATGAAAGGAATATATTTCAATAACGTGTTTACTGAGTGTAGTAGTTTTTAATGCATCATCAAACATGCCTAGATGAATTAATCATTATGCTAGAACTCTAAAGGTAATTCTTCCAGCAATTAAAGAAAGTTAATTACAGTAGAAGTTAAACAACTAAAAAAATATATATATATATATATATCTGTATATATATATATCATACACACATAACACACATACATTTATATGCATATATGTATGAAGTATCCTAATATGTTAAAACACATATTTTCTTATGTAGATATCCTGACTAAAATTATGGATACTTTAATTTAACATACACAAATACACACTCACATGTACATGGACACACACACACACACACACACACACACACACACACACACACTAACTGAGGAGAAATGGTTTGACCAAAATGAGATGCTTTTGTCTCAGCTTAGTCACCACTTATTTTTACTGAAATATCAAAGACTTCAGAACCTCATTTTTCCTACCCAAAAAAGAGAATGTGAGAATATTTCCAAGCAATATAAATATTGGAAATTATCTTAGCTGTTTCTAAATAACATATGGATGTGCAGGCTTGACTTTCACCAAATGGTGCAGTGTGAGTTTTTCATGCTGAATGACTGTTTTATTTCCCATGCACCACCCACGAGGATGTCTACACAAATTTCATTCTTACAACCTACTTAAGTGAATAATGGTTTGAATTTCTATATGTCAACATATAGAGCACCCACCTTTTCAAGATTTACAATTTTAATGAAATTTTTTTTTAGTTTTATGTTAGTGGGCGAATTATCACCAAATACCATAAGATCGTGTTGTATCCAAACACTACTTGGGAAGACCTTAGATGTTTTTCTGTCTTTTCTTGGTTTCTTTTTGGGAAAACAAAACCATCTTATAATTTTAAAATGATGAAAGAAATGTATTCCTTTAACCTATATTGAGTAGTTGCTAAAATTTTGCCGTAAATATTTGATCTCTCTATACATACATTTTTCCTTTAGCATGTTTTTTTTGAAAATATGAAAATTCTGTTCAGTGACCACACTATCACTGTTAACTCTAAGTGGATGAATAGCAATCCTATAAATCTGTTCATATTAAAATATTGTCAGCTGTCCTCAAAATATACTTTACATCTTTTATTTCAGTATTAAAACAGATATATTTCAATTATCCTGTCCTTTCCCTTTATTTTAATTATTACAGCTTTATATTTACAGAAGAGTAGGATAAATAGCTCTGAGTGTTCCATATATCCATTGTATTAGCTGTAATGTTAATGTATTATGTAAGCATTGTTGCTTTTGCCTAAACAAGATTATGTTTTACTTAAAATATGTTCTTGAATTTCACTATTCTTTAAAAAAATTGATCTAGATGAATCTTTTCTGTAGCTTATAAAATTTTAGTTTAGTGTTCAATTGCATAGTCTAGTTGTCTGTTCTCTTTTTTTTTTTTTTTTGTCTTTTTTGAGACAGGGTCTCACTATGCAGTTGAGGCTGGCCTTGAGCTCACTTTTGTAGCCCAGGCTGGTCTCGAACTTGCACCAATCCTCCTGCCTCAGCCTCCCGAGTGCTGGGATTACAGGCGTGAGCCACCACGCCCGGCCTGTCTGTTCTCTTTATTCTCTGTGACACTGATTAACTTGACTGAACACATGAGAGTTTCGGTCCTGCGGGGCACTTATGTTTAATGAACTCACAGAGTCTTTCCACCCCTCTCCATTGTTTCTCCCAACTTCATGGGACTGAAAAGCG
The DNA here is from genome assembly GCA_004027025.1 of Myocastor coypus. NCBI lineage: Eukaryota > Metazoa > Chordata > Mammalia > Rodentia > Myocastoridae > Myocastor > Myocastor coypus. Next base: position 3,940 of record PVJA010040410.1, on the reverse strand, counting down.
TAGAATATTCATTCTGTTTGTGAAATGGTAGCCTATTTTATGTCAAGCCAGACCTGTCAGTTTTTGTCTATAGAATAGATCTTGAATGTAAATGTTTTGGGAACATACTTTCAATCAGTTAATGCTCTAGGTCCTGGTGTTACATTGAAGAATAAGAAAGTCTATTCGTATGGCTACTTTACTTGTTTACTTCACCAGACCATTTTTAAAACATATTTTTAATGTATTTGATATATTTGGTAGAGAGCTTCACTCTGACTCGTAGTAATCCTCTTGTCTTCAGCCCCTTCAGTTCTGGGATTACAAGCATGTACCACCCAGACACACTGTCCGTCTCTGCATGCCCAGAGACAGGACTGGTGCAGCAGGCAGTGTTCAGGATCGAAATCCAGGCCTTGTTCTTTCCTAAATAAGTGCTTCATCTGCTGAGCTATGTCACCAGCCCTATTTTACTCAGAACTTTCGAGAATGATACAGGCAGTACACTTTAATGTATTGTCAAATCAAGAGGTCCAACTCTTCCTTCTACATAGAGCTTGTTTTCACCTTATTATCTTTTTTTTTTTTTTTTTTTTTTTTTTTTTTTTTTTTTTTGGTCATTGTCACTCTTGCTATACACCAAACACACAGCAGTTCCAATTAGGTTCTAGCTTAGATAGATGTTGCTTGATGATTTTAGTCAATCTGACTCACACAGAGTAGATAAGGTTTTTATTATTTATTTATTTTTTTTTAGGATTTCCTCATCATGAAACACTTTTAAAGGAATTTTTCTTCAAATGTAAATTTTATACTTCAGGTGATATTTTAATAACAGGATAACTAGGAAATAAAGATAATAAATATTACAATGAGAGTTTATTATCATTGCCTTTAATAATGCTGTTTTGTCACTTTATAATATGCACTGCCATAGAAATGTGCATGTGTGTGTGAATATATCTATGATTTGCTAAGGTATTAGAATTTTGTTGGAGAAGCCATCAAAGGCTAATGAAAGTTGAAGATGAAAGTATAAGTTTTATCTATATCTAATTTGTTATACTTAGTTAACAAATTAACTCTGAGAGACTATGGAGTGCAGCGGAGACAGAAAGAAAATCCTGCCTCTCTAGAGAGGGAGATATTATTTAGGAAGCTGTAGTAGTTGTTAAAGTGAGAGACACGGAAAAAGCTGAACTAGAATGGTGATAATAGAAACAGAAAGTGACAACAGATTCATTAAATGCTTCATATATATTCTATAGACTTAATCAATTGACTGTGAAAGCAAGTGAAAAGTGTGATATTATTTCAGCTTATGTTCTTAATGTTCATCTTTTCTATATTTTCTAAATTAATAAGATTTTGTTTTCTAGCTATTTGGTTTATAGGTGCTCAGATATCTGTTTTACAGTAGCATAGGAGTTTCTTATGTACATTATCTCTACCAATAACACAATGCTTGACTCATAGTATTTTAATGCTATACTATAAAGTATAAGATGTAAACATCAAAAATACCCATTAAGGATGTTTAAAAGTAATATTTTAATAAATTAAAATATACCAAAATATATGAATATTTTATACATATTCATTAATGTTTGGTCATATTCAAACACATAAGGAAAAGATTGTAGAGTAGGAGGTGAAACACATTCAACCTCCAGAAATCAAAATGTTTTACTATAATTTCTTCTGAGTCACAAGCTACAGATGTATAAAGAGAAAGTTTGAATGCCAGGCTAAAAAATAAGCAAGGAACCACAAGCAGAATAACCCTCAGTGGACAAATGTAGTTGAGAAACCTTTCATTTGAACATAATGAAGAGAAGTTGCTAATGGGTGGAGCCATTAGAAGTATTACAAGAGACATGCTTTGCTAGCAAGATTGAACTATTTCTAGAATGGAGGTTATTCTAAATACATTAGAATTAATTTTCACTTGCTATATAAGAGATGACCATTATCTTTCTGGTTTAAAACACAAATTTTTTATTGTTTAGATTCTGTGGGTTTAGATTTCAGTAATCAGATGTTTGGGTCCTCTGGTTAGGACCTTGGTAGTCAGTAGTTGAAGACATGCCGTGATTTTGTAATCTCCACTTAAGATAAGGCTCTTCTCCCAAGTTCCTACCTTTAGGAGGTTTCTGCTGCTGGTTGTCGTTAAACTAAGATTCTTGCTAACAGAAGTTTCTCGCCATTCTTCTCTGGAAGCTCTTTCTACAAAATGTTTACCTCTTTCTTCAAAGCCAACAAGACAGCAGTGTTGACCCTTTCCTTCCAAGAAGATAATTTCTTCTTTTAAGGTCAAGGCCCATTCAGATAATTTCTTTTTCTACCATTTCCAAACAAACAGACTCATTTTTGTGATACATTGTCTAACTTAATCATGAGTATAGTTCAATCATATTTAAGTATACTGGACACATTTAAGAATGTTGTACAAGATGTGTACATCAAAAGCCAAAAATATTAGAGATCATCTTAAAATTTTAACTAAGACTGCCTTTAAATACCTTTATAAAACAGAAACAGGCAAGGAGACATGCTTTATCCAGATGTGATGGTACACACAATCCCAGCCACTTGATAGGTTGAGGCAGGAGAAGAATCTCAGCAATTTTGTGCGACCTTACCTCAACATAAAGTATACAGTGGTCTGGGAATTGTACCTAGTGGTAGACACTTCTGGCTTCATTCTCTATGACAACCAAGTCAAAACAAGCCAAACTGAAGTCTTAATTGTCAGACTAATCTTTAAAGAAAGGATTGTCACCTAAACGTTGTATAAAGTAACATTCACATTGGTCAGTATTAAATAAAAAATCACTGGATAATATAGTGATTATCTAGTGATAATAAAATCACTAGGAATTCCTTAATAAACAGGAAATTCCAATTGACAGTTATTTAGGAAGAAAATTAAATCCTTTCTATATAAACTCTCTTCAAAAAGTAGACTAAGGAATATTTCTCTTCTGATTTATGAAGCCAGCCATAAAATAGTACGTTTTTACCAAGTGAAGTTTATCCAAACAAACAGAAAGTCAATATATTTTAAGAGCATATTAAGTCCATAATTATTGTACAATAAATTAAAAAACTCTACAGAACCATATCAATAGATATATAAAGAATATTTTATTTTTAATATAACTGTATCCATTCTTCATTAAAAAGTGAAAGGAAATCAAGATTACAATTTATTTATTTATTTATTTATTTATTTTTTTGTTTTGTTTTTTTGAGACAGGGTTTCACTATGCAGTTCAGGCTGGCCTTGAGCTCACTTTTGTAGCCCAGGCTGGTCTCGAACTCAAAACGATCCTCCTGCCTCAGCCTCCCGAGTGCTGGGATTACAGGCGTGTGCCACCACGCCCGGCTACAATTTATTTTATGTAATGTTTCTCTCTATAGGATAGAATCTTAATACTAAGAAAGACTCCTACATGTCTAATCTTCCTATTGTTCGTTCATCTTTGTGTTGATGGTCCCGGGTGACAAGGAAGGAAAAATCATAAAACAAATGCATTGGAATGGAAATAGTAAAAATGTCTTCATTCACAGTTTAAATTAAAAAAAATCACTGGATATGTCCTTAAGAACTTTAATGAACTTAACATAACTAATTAGTAAATGATTTATGAAAAAGGTAAATTATGTATTTCTATACTTATAATGATAAATTAGAAATCTAAATTAAATAAGACCTTTATAATTATTACCATATGAAATATTTAAGAGAAAATTTACTCATATGAATATAGATACATAGTAAATATTGCTGAAATAATTTTTTGAGACACTTGAGACTATGCTTGAAGTTTAGGATGACACTGAACTCATTTTGTAATTCAGGCTCACAGCAATCCTTCTGACTCAGCCTTGTGAATGCTGTGATTACAAGTGTGTACTATCATTCCCAGATAAAAATTTTTAAGGGCTGGGGAGATAT
>PVJA010040409.1:0-18536 GCA_004027025.1 Myocastor coypus | reverse complement strand
AGCAGAAAACATCAATGCACATTTTAAATGAAGCACTATTTTTAAAAAATCTTGAGTCAGATACTACACTTAGAATTTAGATACTATAAGCCGGGCATGGTGGCGCATGCCTGTAATCCTAGCACTTGGGAGGCTGAGGCAGGAGGATCAGTGTGAGTTCGAGACCAGCCTGGGCAACGAAAGTGAGCTCAAGGCCACCCTCAACTGCATAGTGAGACTCTGCCTCAAAAAGACAAAAAAAAAAAAAAAAAAAAAAAAAAAAAAAAAAAAAAAAAAAAAAAAAAAAAAAAAAAAAAAAAATTTAGATACTATGGTGCAATGTTCTGGTTATCTATTCCCACATAACAACCCATAGGACCTTGGGGCATGACAGCCAACAATCTGTCCTGTTGATGAAGGTCAGAGGTATGGACACACACAGCCTGAGTGGTTTGGCTCTGCCTCTTGCCATGTGGAAGCTCAGCACAAAACAATGAAGCAGTTCAGGTGACGTAAAGAACCAGCTGGAGATGGTGACTGGTGCAACCCATCACCTGGGTTCCCATGACTAGTCTCCATGAGCTCCAGCTAATTGAAGTGTATCAGAGTTGAGTCTAGGCATTGTGGCACACGCCTGTAAGCCCAGCACTCGGGAAGCTGAAAGCAGGAGGATCAGTATGAGACAGAGCTGCACAGTGAGACCCTGCACACAGAAAGGAAAGAAGAAAGAAAGAAAGAACCTGAAAATGTATCAGAGTAAGCCAGAGGACATTTCATCATCTTAAGATTATAAAAATACATTCCTTGGATGGAGAGAAGCACAATAATAGGTAAATACCCAGGCTTGTGGATGACTTGGTTCAATAGCATCCTCAAAAGGAGAGGTTTTGGTGGAAATCCAAGTTTTTTGAGCTTTCATAGCGGCGTTTTGCATGTGGCATGTTTGCCTAAAAAAATAGCTCACGGTGAATTTTAAGCTCTTGCCCATGCATACAGAAAAGGAGACACCCCGGCATTGCAAAGGAAGGCCCGACCTCTCCCAGCGCTAGCTCCCTGCTCATTTCTACCCAGTGGTTAAGTGTATTCTTGTGCTAATTTTCTGGATCCCTCAACCTTTGGTGACAGATATGAATGTGTCAAAAGAGCAAAAAGTGAAGTGGCTGGTGTTTATTTATATTTTTCTTCATGTCAAGTATCACGCTGTCTATTTCATCATTGCCTGTGGCTTTAATAACTATTTTACACTCTTCCTTTAACGTGTCCTCACCTAACAAGCTTGTTGTTCTACTCGTTATTTCATCCAACGAGATTTAGGAACTATAAATTTGGGGTTGCAAAAGTATCAATGGACTTCTGAGACTCATTTGCTTAATTAAAAATTAGTTTTCAGACTTTCAGAGAGCTGAAAAGACTTTCTAAATATAAGGTATGATTGAAAATATAATTGTGTGTTTAAAAGTTAAAAAATTGCTCCAGTAAAAGACACACTGAATCCTCTCAGCCACCAGCCCAGCCCCCGCTGCACACACACTTACCCTGTCCTTCCACTGTCTGACACAGTTCTAGAGGCCCTTGTTTATGAGTACCTTTAGTTACACTGACGTTTACCTTTCATGGCCATATTGACATTGAGAAGGAGCCAGGAGTCTCATGGTGCCAGAGCTGGTGAGCGGTGTGGATGCAGGAACACCACAGTGTTCATACACACCTGTTGTTCCATTGGGTGGCACTGAGCAGTGCCACTCACCATGTTTTTTTATCACAACTCATAAAGACACTCAAGAAAGAGGCCTCAGGATCAGCCAGATATTTCAGCAGACTAAAGTGTCTGCTTAGGCAAGTGCAGGGACCGGGGCTCAATTCCTGGCATGCCATGCCAGCCTCATCCCCAGGGTGCACTGAGACATTGATTGAGACACGGTGGGAGACTGAAAACAGGAGGATCACTACAAGTCTGATGTATGTAGTGAGACCCTATAGACATGGTAAAGAAGAAGAAGAAGGAGAAGGAGAAGGAGATGGAGATGGAGAGGGAAAAGGAGGAGAAGAAAAAGAAAAAGAAAGAGGAGGAGAAGGAGGAGGAGGGGGACGAGGAGGGAAGAGAAAGAAAGAAAGAAAGAAAGAAAGAAAGAAAGAAAGAAAGAAAGAAAGAACGAAAGAAAGAAAGAAAGAAAGAACGCTCACTCTTTAACTGCTTCAGAAAGCAGCAGCAACAATGGGATAAGACTGTGGAAAGGGAGGGAGAGTATTCTAAAGCATGTTACTTTTACTATAATTAATTTTTAAAGCTTAAACATTAACTGTTTTTTTAATCATCCCTTGTACATTACCAGTTTAATCAAATCCTTCCCAAATTCTTTGCTTCCATTTGATATTAAATTCCTTTTCTACCCCCCTTCAGTCCCTCTCTTAGATGGAAGCTTTCTTTCCCCCAATAAATCTATTCTGCTCATAAAAAATAAATAAATAAATTCTTTTCCTAAAAGGTCAGTGGTATTCAAAATAATCATGCAAAACCCACAAAATTCCACTTATGCACGCCAGCCTCCTAGATCAGGCCAAGAGGTGGAGGGGCTACACTCATGCAGGCTTTGCTGAGAGAGGGACCCTGGTCACATCTTTGGCATGAATCCTTGGGACAGTCTAAGTAGCAAAACAAGATAATGATACCTACATCTTGCGAAGTTGTTGGAAGAATCTTTCTGGAACATCCCACTCAGGTAAGCCATTTCATGGTTAAGTTATAAAGTCAGAAAGGCCTTGCTTCAAATCCTGACGTGAAGCTCATTCCTTGGGTGGCCTTGGGAAAGTCAGTTGTGCTGGTAGCCTTAAGTTCTCCATCTGTGCAGTGCTACTGCTGACAGCGGTTACATCGCAGGGTCATTGTAAAAAATCACGCCTACGTGCAGTGCAGCTCACCTAGAGACTGCACATGGACTCCTCTCTTCTTGCCTTGTTGATCCTCTTCTGGGTCCTGGTGTACCCACATCTCAGTTGCTTCTTTTTCCATGGCCTGGCTTTTAAAGGAGATGTAGTATAGCCCCAAGAGCCTGATTCAAATGCTAAGAGCCCGTTCATAGCTCGTGGTGGGCTCCTGGGGCAGGGACGAACCTACCTTTACCTGGGAAGGTGCTACCAGACATGCAGGAATGAGGGGCTCAGAAAAAAACAACCAGGCTCACTTTGGCACCCCCTCGGGACACCACAGGAAGAGGTAGGCTGGAGACATGTTTCTCGCTAAATCCTCATGTTGCGCTACACAAAGGAACTGGAGGATGAAAGCAGCCAGAGCCCGAGGGAAGCAACCTTCTCTGCTTTTCTCCTCGCAGTTCATTTTCTTTCTGAATATTGATAAATTTTAACACATGATAATTGTGCATATGGGGTGTGGGGTGATATTTCAGTGTTTATGTACAACGAGTAGTGACTAGATCAGTATAACTGGTGTATCTGTCACTTCCAACACTTATCTTTGATATGCTGAACACATGCAAAGGCGTCTCCACTAGCCATCTTGAAACAGATAGCTCTTCTCAACCAGCGACCCTGGTGTGTAACAGAACGCTGAAGGTTACCTCTCCTGTCCAACTGCAGCCTGCGCCCCTTCGCCACCTCCTCCCCATCTGCTCTCCCTCCCTTTTCAACTTCTAATGGCTACAATTCTACTTAGTTCCATAAGATCAAAACTTGTAAGATCCACACCTACATGAGAACAGGCATTATTTGTTTTCCTGTGACTCTTATATTTGATCTAAATTCTTCCCATTCTACGCATGTTGCTGCAAGTGACAGGTAATGATGTTTTGTATGGTCAGATAACATTTCATTGTGAATGTGTACGTTTTCTTTATCCTTTCATGGTTAATTCTATATGATGGTTATTATACCCAATCCCACAATAAGTATGGACATGCAGATAGCTCTTTCATATACTGATTTTCTTTCCTTTGGGTATGCCCAGGAGTGGGGTTGCTGGATCCAATAGTAGTTTTATTTCTTGGTTTCTGAGGAACCTCCATACTGTTTTCTCTGGTACCCCACAGCTCCCTCTTCTGTTCTTCCTCATTGCTTCCAGGGTCCCCTGTGTCTCCTCATGCAGTGCTATCTGGCGCTAGTAAGAGACTGTGTTAAGTCTAGACCTCATGGAAGCAGCTAGACAACCAGCCATATGAGGTTGATCCCAGGATAAAGATGAATAGTGAAGGACAGGTGAAGATAAGGCATATATTTATGCATCTGTGCACACATCTGGCACACTTACAGGCATTTCCTTTTTATAGCTACTACTAAACTTTTTCCAGGGCTAGATCCTAATCAAACCTTCATAATACCATTATCAGTTTGCTATTCTTGCTTCACAGTGATGAAACTTAAGTCTAGGGAAAGAAGTCGGTGCTTTCCTAGAGTCAGATAGCTGGTGACCAGCTGAGCCAGAATGAGCTGAGTGGCCCAACCCTCAGGGAGTCCCAAAGCCTTTCTTTTCACCACCAAAAAACTTACTCTCAAATGAAGTTGTGTTGGAAAAGGTAAGCTGCACTGCTCTTGGAGAACTCTCTGGATCAGTTGGATCTGAATCACTGCCATGATTCCTAGCAGCTTCTTCAAGTCCAGGAGAAGCACAAAGCAGAGAAGGTGGTAAATAAAAATGTCCAAGTCCCTGAAGGCAGAACACAGTCTGGTTAGAATCAGAGGTCAGAGATGAGGATCAGGGTAGCCTGAGCCAGGAGCCCCAAAGAGTACAGCCAAGTGAGGGGTCGTGGGACTCCCCCAAGCAGTACTCCCAGGTGTGCCAGGAGCAATGAGGACAAAGACTAGGGAGCACCACAGCCTCAGGACACTGAGGCCTGGCCTGAGGGCACCGCTCTCCTGTCATTAGGGGCCAACAAGGACCTATTGGTAGTAGAAGGCAGGCATGTCCTCGAGAGTCAATGCAAAGTCACTCTAAATAAAGAGTGCCAGAAACTGTACTAGGCACATTATAGAAGTAATTTTATATATTTTTAAGTAAATTTTTAAAACCCCAAAGATGGCTATAGTCTGACGAAAGAAGCTTCTTGAAAATGTGTTAAAGAGTGACAGCAAGAACACTCTCCCGATCCCCACGTCACACACTGTGAACAAACACTCCTCATCCACTGACGTGTGCATTAAGCCATCCGTGAGCTGTTGACATCTCTCTGAGTTGCATTTCTCACTGGAGCAAGAGTTGCATGGGGTTTAGGGAAAGCTATTTATTTATAAACTGCCTGCTGTCTTTCTGTCCAGACCCACAGCACTACTCAGGCAGCTGCCTACCTACTTCACAGGCCAGTTCTCGCAGGCTTTACCTAAACTCATGGACTCTGGCAGGCAGACTCTGTCATCCTCTACCAATTGATAGATTGGCCTTCTTACTGGAGTTGTACCAAGAATTTCTCCATGTCTTTGCCAGAATGCATGTTTCCAATTATGTGAAACTCATCAGGATTAAGTCAAGTCCTTTCTGAATTCGTGAAGTGACCACAAGACATTTGGAAAGCACCCACACCACACCCCCACCTGTGTCCTGGGACAATGAGCCCCTCCCAGTTCCTAGGCCAGAGGACCCCTCCCAGCCAGCCACAGTATGGTGCTATCTGCTGGGTTCATTATTTTAGGCTCAGTATTTTCCTTTTTCGAGGAAGACAGCAGTGTGTGTGGTGGGCAGACAGATCTCTGTGACTGCCACATCTTGGGTAGTAAGCTGGAGGTAGGAACTGCGGGTGAGCCCACCTGCTCCTCACCTTCAGTCCTCTACTTTTCCAAGGCCATCTAGAAGTAAGGCTCTGGATTGACAGTGCAGAAGGTACAAAGTCTACTGGCAGTAGGTTGGCATGGAGTTTCATCACAAGGGATGCCACTCACCCTTGAACTGGTCCTTCCCTCCCTTCCATAGGCCTTCCCCCACCCCCTTGCTTACCCCCAAGGTTCTTTCTGTCCCTATTCCCTTTCCCACTCTGCTCCCACACTCGCTTCCTATTTTCATTGAGATTCCACAAACACTGAATCCAGAAGCACAAAGGTAGGAAGTTGCAGAAGGACCCAAGGCATCTTTCACTGTCCTTCAGGAGTCATCCAGCCAGCAACCTCATTCTCTTTCTGCTTCAACTGGGTTCTCCATAAGCCACAGAGGGCCCAAGCATTGGGCCGCGTTCCAAGCAGAGCTAATCCTGAACCAGACGCCCTTCTGCCAAACAGATTTTTAAAAGCTTTGCAACAGGCTCAACTCCCCCCGGCCCAACAGCCCTACCCCACCCTTAGCCAGGTAGTGCTGAAATAGAAAGACAGGAATGGTCAGGAAGGCTTCAGCAAGTGTTTGAACTTAATCTTAAATGGGCTGAGCACCTGACTGGCAAGCACAAGGACCCAGGTTAGATCCCTGGCACCTCATGCCATGTGGGCCCCACACCAAGCTGGAGCCGGTCACAGAAACTGGGTGTGGTGCAGCACTCCTGTAACCCCAGCACTGGGGAGGCCGACACAAGAGGATCACTATTGTTACGGCTTATGTCTAGCTGTCAGTACTCTTATGGTTTGTGTCTAGTTGTCCCTCCAAAGCTTTATGCAGTCACGGGGTGGGGACTTCTAGAGTTTGAGATTAACTCATGATCCACTGGGATTATGAGTAATCCATGGCTGGGATTATGGGTTTTAGTACTGCTGGGATTATGGGTGTGAGTGTTACACCCAGCCTGAGGCAGAAAGCCTGAATGTAATACAAGAGAGACAGACAGACTCTCCTGCTCTGTTGGTGATTGTTGCTGTTCCGCCACCACGAACTGCTGTTCTCTGCCCTGTGCCACTCTGCCTTGGAGCCAACTGAGTATGGACTGAAACCTCCAGTAACTGTGAGCTAAATAAATCTTTCCTTCCTTCATTTTGGATGTTGGGTATTTGTCCCAGCAATGAGAAAAGAGTAACTGAGACAACTATGAGTCTACACTGCATAGCAAGATCCTGTACTAATAAAAAAAAAAGAATTTAAGGTGCCTCTTCTTTGAGTCCGTGTTTATGGAAGGGTGGATGGCAGAGCCAGGGAGAAAAATCTTCCCAGGCAGAGGGTGGTGTGACAAAAGTACACGAGTGACCCCACAGGCTCCTGCAGAAGCAGCACAGCAGCGTAGCCCTTGGGTAGCCGGGCCAGGGGTGGAAGCAGAGGGCAGGCAAAGGTGAGCCTGCAGAGGAAAGTAAAGGCCGTCCCTGGGAGGCCCGCTCAGTGGCAGGGAGTGGGGCTGCTCCAACCAACCACAGGCCTCACAGCGGGATCGTCACTGATACAGGGGGAAACGATCCCCAACCTGAAGAGTTCATGTTCTCTAAAACTGACAAATGAATTCTAGGAACAAACAGAGGTTATGAGCAGAATAGACAGATTGATTGATTGATTGATTGATTGATCGATTGTCTTTTTGAGACAGGGTCTCGCTATGCAGTTCAGGCTGGCCTTGAACTCACTTTTGTAGCCCAGGCTGGTCTCAAACTCATACTGATCCTCCTGCCTCAGCCTCCCAAGTGCTGGGATTACAGGCATGTGCCACCACACCCGGCTTATGAGCAGAATAGATTTATTAAAAGAAAGAAAGTTTCTGCCTGGGAAGAGGGACAGAGGGGGACCCGAGCGGGTTGCCCGCAAAGCTGTCTCTTCCAGGGACTTTTATAGAGAAGATGTGGGAACTCACTTAGGTGGGTATGAGGTGGGATAAAACTATGGTCAACTCATGAGATTACAAGCGCCACTGCTCAGGTAAAATTGATTAACATCGGGATCCAATGGGAAGGCAAGTCATGTAGCAAGCGGGCAAGAACACCACCTACTGAGCTTGGGCTCGTGACTCCAGGATCAAAGTGATTGATACTTACTTACAGTATCAATCCCTGATGCCCATCCCTAAGGAAGTGTGTAGTTGTTTTTGTTTACTCTTGTCTTGAGATTTGGCCCATGGCGCAGGAGTGTCTGTCTCTAGTTGGAAGGTGGCCTTGTCTTCCATGTCGTCCTTGAGGGCCTGACCCTATCTGACTGTCTATAATATTTCTATCTACAACAACAGGAGTGCGTGGTGCAAGATGTAATGGGAAGCAGAGACACTCTTAGGAAACCTGCACAGTATGGGTGACGAGAAGAGGGGTTAATCAAAAAACCCAGGCAGGAACAGCATGCGGTAGAGTGGGAAAGGCTGGCCAGGATGAGACGGCTAGTGTGCTGGGCATATCGGGTGCAGTAAATGACAGTGTGTGAGGTTTAGAGGTGAACAGAGGACAGTATCCAGGCTTCCAGCAGGACCAGATGGTCAGCCCTAGTATTTCTTAAGGTTAGGAAATGGCAGAGGTGAAGGTCTGGGAGAGTCCACAGTGTCTGGCCGTGGACACCTGCGGTCTGAGCTGCCTGTGGGTGAAGCAGGTGAGATGCCTGGCTGGTAACCACCTGTCCAGCACTGCAGCAGAGAGGAAGGTCCAGACTGGATGGCGGCTCTGGGCTTGCCTCCTGGGCTGTAGCATCTCACCCTCATCCTCTTTCTTTCCACCTCTAACTGCTGCTGCTTGGTGACCCCCAGTGACAGTGGTACCCCAATTCACAGATTTAATTCTTTCCACAATTCTAGTCACAAACTGAAGTAGACAAGAACCAAATCAAATTTCCCGCGTCAGGTCAACACTGAACCTAGCCATTAAACGTGATTCGCTTCTCCTCCAGTTCAGTTTGTGCACTGAGGAAGCTCTGTAACTGGGATGCTTTGGAGACCTTCCTGGACAGGGTGGTTTTTAAAGACTAACATCCAAGCTCCTGCACCACTTCCCAACCCCCACTCACTCACTCTATTACCAATCTGCAATCTAATAGAAGGAAAAAACGTATTAAACTTCTGGATATTCTCAGGCGAGAACAGTGCAATTTTACATAGCCACGGTCAGTCTGCAGTGGAAAACTATGGTTTGGGGTATTTGTTTTTAATAGTTCTGGTGTTTTGTTTTGGTGGTGTTTCAGATGTTACATGATCTGAAGCAAAGAGAAAATTATATGCAAAGCTCAAGAGACTAGAAAGAGATTATCATGTTCAGAAACTGCAAATAGGTGTTGTAGGGAGCTAGAACTGGAGTGGTACATAGGAGATCGCCCAAGTCTTATAAATCACTTTTTCAAAGTCTGAACAGAGAAATCACATAATAAAATTTCAGCTTTAGGGAGACTTTGCTAGCTGCAGTATCAGGGCACAGGGATGTGGTAACCCTCGGTTCAGATAGGAAGCTACTGGAATAGCTCAAGCAAAAAGTTACAATAGTAGCCTTGCCTGTTGTAGACATTTTTGAGACCAAGAAAAAGAGAGGCTCAAGAATTTTTTCAGGAAATAGGAACCATAGGATGTGAGCTGCAAGGCTCCTGAAGCACTATGTCCTCGTTGTCGCCTGAGGTCTCAACCTGCTCCTACCTGGCAAGATGGATCCGTTCAACTGAATGCAGTCCATTCTACCCACCTACGTGGTCGCAGGTCTGCCTGATAGGCAGGATCCACGCCATGCACAGCAAAACCTACATTTATTTATGCTTTTGCAGCTTGTGACACGTGACCCACGGTTGCCTAGTGACTTCTAGCTGACCTTAACCAGACAGGATGCTTACCTCAGGACTGAGGCAGCTGGTTTGCCTCAGGCACTGAGGCCTAGTCCCACCTCCACACATCTGATCACTTTCCCGGCTTCTGTGATGCTCCCAACAAGCTGGGGTCCCCAAGAAAGAACCACAGTGTCCTGTGCCTCGAAGTGCTGGGCATTTGTAGGAGGACGAGCTATGCATTTGACCGTGCCATGAAGGTAGCAGGCAGAAGCAGTCAGTCAGCAGCTTCACCCTGGAGATGCTTCAGCAACCAAACGACCTTGTCTGCTCATGGACCCATCTCTTATCCCTTCTACTTGGAATCCAGAGTACGATTTTCTAGGTGTTGCCAGACAAGACGAAAGAAATGAAAACCAGACTTTATGTTTAGTTGGGACCAAACATACCTGCATAAGTAGTCAATAGATAGTTACCATGAGTCACAAATAAATAAAAGAATAAAAAGAATGGTCAGAGTAGAGAAGGGTCAGGAAAGGAGCTACCCATTCTGGCCACAAACTAAAAACTGATGCAATAACCTTAGGAAGAAGGCAGTGCAGTGCCCTCCTTACAGGTAAGGAGACCGAGACGAACCCTAACCCTGCATCCCATGGATTAGCTACCTACTGCCACATAAAAATCACTCTAAGACATAGTTACTTAAATAAATAATAAGCATTTATTCATGCCTGTAAAGTGTCCTGGGTAACTGGAGATGAGCAGATACTGATTTTAAAAGTTATATCTTTTATCTCATCAGAGACATACTTTATGATTCTCTAAGAATAATGTGGCTTTGGGTCTAATTTAGGAAGTGGCATTTTCTCTACACAGCTGAGAGCTCTGGACAGATTTGTTCAGAGGTAGACAGAGAAGATAATGATCGTGTCCCAGAGAAGAACAGAGAGGGACTGAGTGGGTGGCAAGGTGCCAGATTATCAATGTAGAGACCGTCCAGATGCCACTGGCCAGGGGACTGAGACTGGCCATGCTTAGTCCAATAATAGGTTATGTAGTCAAATTGAAATAGACCACAGATGGCTTTCCCCAGGGGCCTTGGGGACAACCATTTTATTTACTCTCTCTGAGAGTAAACTGGTGACTGTAATATGAAACTCACACTATACACACTGCAATTCTATGCTTTTGCATCTCAGTGCAATCCAAGGTAAATATTTTGGACTCTTAAAAATCTTTGCTATCCCCTGGCTCCACTGTAGAATTACACAGAGACAATTTTAAAGCACAACTGATTCCTGGTATGTACCGCTCAGAGACCAACAGGGCCCCTTGGTGATTCCAACATGTGGCAAGAGTTCTGGACCACTCCTCCTGTCGCTCTTGTTCCAGCCTGTTTGCTTTCTTCTTCCTCAAGCCCAAACACTTAGCTTTAGAACTTCCTTCAGTTCATTCTGTCCTGCCCTTCTCAGGGCCTGGCCCAGGTAGGGTTGGCACGGGGTCCTTGGTCTGAGTTGAAGGCCTGTGCAGGGGGCAGCACCACACTGTGGGTGCTCCACCTGCTACTACAGGAGTACAGTGGACGGGCAGGCGGGGACTCGGAAGGGGCAGTGCGCAGCTGGCCACAGACCCTTCTTGGGGCTTTGAACCCACACATACCGTGTGGGGTTTTTTTACCCAGTATTTATTATGATCCATTGATCTCAAGACTCAAATTTGATTCACAACCAATCTTCCTGGGAATTTGACACGCTGAATTTGTCAGGCAATCTGAAGCCAGTGGAGATTCTGGCTTCAGAGATAAGAATTACAAAGGTGACAACACAGCCTTGGGGATGCATGATAAATTATTTTGTAATTATTTTTAAAGTAGTTATCTCAAAAGCCAAGACAAGAAAATAGCGGAATAAAATTAAAAGTAAGCCTCAGGGGGTACAAAATATTTGTTTGAATAATTTAGGCTATTGAAAAATATTAACCTGATTATAGGGCAGGAAAGATGAGAAACAAAGTTGGAAATGACACTTACCTTGGTATAAGTTTTATAATGATAGGTGTGTAAGCACTGCAGAAGTCACATACTTACAATGAAATAAGAGCAGCATAATGGTACGCATCTGCAACCCCAGTACCCGGGAGGCTGAGGCAGAAAGAACCCTGTGAGTTCAAGGCTATCCTGGACTGCGTAGCAAGACCTTGTCTCAAATAAAACTTAAAAAAAAAAAGAGAAATAAAAAACAGAGTGTAATCAATCATGACGTGTATCAAATGAAAATAAATGGCATCATAAGATTAATGAATTGATTGCTTCAGCCTATTAGTATTTATTTTCCTTTTCAAGTTTAAAGTAATTAAAAATTAATCTCTTCCACATTGCTGAGTAAGTTCTCAGAACCACACATTCTCATTCTCTCTCCCTCTCACTCATCTGTCCGTCTCTCTGTCTCTCTCTGTCTGTCTCTCTCTCCCTTCTCTATCTCTCTTTGTCTCTGCCTCTCTCTCTCTCTCTGTGCATGTGTGTCTGTCTGTCTCTCTGTCTGTCTGTCTCTTGCTCCCTTCTCTGTCTCTGTCTCTCTTTGTCTCTCTGTCTCTCTGTCTCTGTCTCGATGTCTCTCTCTCTCTGTCTCTCTCAGCTTTGTTTGAGGGAGGGGAGCGAGGCCCTATCACCTATCCTAGGTCTCTTTGCTGTCCTTCAGGGACCCTGAATGCAGGATTCCAGAACATCTGATGTCAACAAATGGCCCAGAGAATTACGTAACAAAAAAATTTTAAAAATTGTAGTCAGATGGAAGAACATCAGATAGGAAAAGGAAACAGAAACATCCCCCAACAGCCCCTGCCAAAAGAAAAAAGCGTGCCAGATTAGAAAGTGAATTTCCAACCAAGTGCCTTATCTAAACGGCTGCTCTGGCCCACTGGAAAGAATTGTCTCTGAAGGAGCACAACAGAAGCCAACCAACATAGGTGGACAATAAACAGTTGCTTAGACGAAACTATTACTAGCGGAGCAATGGCCAGCGTTCACCCCCAGGCTGTGACTGTGCCAGTGAAAACTCAGGTGTTGCAAGTGACAAAAACCAATGCTGGGGAACTTCACACTGCAGGAAATGTATTGCATGGGTTCTGGGTGGAGGCCAATGAGCCCGGCTGGCAGGAGCCAAGGTGGCCCTGGTATCTGGGCATCAGGGCTCCACAGCCATCTTGATCCAGAGAAGGGAGCCCACACCCCAACCACACACGAATCTCCCCTGAGGGTCCCCAGAGGCACTGCTCACTTATCCGGACATTGACCACTTGCTTCCCTTCTAGATTAAGGAAAAGCGGGCATCAAGACAAACATGGAAGCTGCCCATAGCAAGTGTGATGATTTCCCCAAAGGAAAAAGAAGAGCGCAGTGAGGAAGAGGAGACTGCGCTGAGGGCTACAGTCCCAAATGCACTTATAGTAATTGCTAAGCATTTCCCTCACTCAAGCCTCTGTTCCCTGGAATGTTAGATGAAGCCATTGCTCGTCTTTTGCCAAAGAGGCTACTGGGGAGCGTGCCTGGCTGGTATGCAGTGCTCTGCCGCGGGGAGGCAGAGCCCTTGCACCTATGGTGGGCCCAGGGCTTTACGCTCAGAAGTCCTCTGTCCACTTCCAGCTGCTATTTTCTGGCCTCTCTGAAGGGACTGTATCTTCCCACGGTAGCCTCGTCATTTTGACTGTAGCAGTGGTCAGGCTCCGTCCTCACCATTCCTGCAGGTTGCATGCCAGTGGGGACAGGAACCCCTGCTGTTGGCAAGTGAACCTCAGCAGCCCTGCGCTGCCCTTGGGCGGGCCTTGAGATCCGCTCCTTACCCTGGTCCCAGCAGCACCTTCTGTCGTGGCAAGAACACTTCATCCCAGCATTGTGCTTTAAAGTGTATTAATCCCATTGTTGTCCTCGTCACCGGCAGCAGATACAAAAACCAGGCTTTAGGTCTGTCTCCATGATCCTCACCCAGGAGGGTATCAGCATGTCCTGGCCCCCCCTACCTCCCCATCCCTGGCCTCTGCTGCCTCCACACAGTGGTGAAACCTCTTGAGCTGCTTCTCAGTGAGGTCACCTCTTGACTTGGGAATTCTTTGGCAGCTTGGGGAGTCATACTTCTGCTCTGCTTTAACACAGAGTGGGACACACACCTGTGGCTGCTCGTCCTGGGACCTCTGTGTCCAGCCCACCGTCTGTCTCAGACACCTGACACACGTGCGCACACACACACACACACACACACTATATATATATGCACATATATGTATACATATAGACACTTCTTTCATTCATGAAACTTGACGCTGCTCTCCAAGGGGCCAGGCCAGCCCCCACTTCACAGGGAAAGTGAGCTGTTTCTGCAGCCGTTCCACCCTGTCGGCCCCTCAGCTCCTTTGCACATAAGCGCCTGCCCTCCTATCCGCAGCACCCATGCTACCAGGTTTTCGCTTACCCTAAAGTGCGAGTCCCTTATTGTAAGTCCAAAGGCTGTGTTTCCAGCTCCTGCCCGCCTGTGGCTCACACCTAGTGTCCCCCTCAAAGCCTTTGCCCTCATAGGGATTTTCTGAGCTGGCTCAGTGTAGGGCACGTGATAATGGAGTTAACAGTGTGTGGCACTAGGTCCACTATTTCAATTTATCCTACTGCGTCTGGCCAAATAATTTGCCCTGGCTGAGCGTGGCACCGCCCCAAAGCCTGGCAGCCTGGCTGGAAGGAATACAACGGAAAGGCAGGCTTGCTGCTGGCTGTACACTGCCCTCTGTTTGCCACACCTGGTCTGCTACTTTGCCAGGCATCGCTGCCACCCCACCCTGCCTTGGATCCTAGTAACTATGGGCTGAAGCCTCTGCAATCTGGGAGCTAAATAAGCCTCTCCTCCTTTAACTGTGGGTGGAGGGCATTTGGACTCAAGCCCCAGACAAGTCGCCAAGTCAGCTCCTCACCCTTCCGCTGCCTCCTCCGCTCATGCGGGGCGTTGCTCAGCTGGGCTCTCTGCCCGCGGACCTCTGTCCCAATCTCGCAGGCCAGGGTCTGGATCACTCCTCTGTGCTCTCTCCAGTCGCAAGGGAGATGGAGACTGTGTCCTTCCTAGTTGTAGCTTCAGACACTAACGCATTTCCCGATCCAAGCTTTCCCGGTACTTACCAATTGAATTAAAGCCTGTGGCTGACGAGAGAAAGTAGGGGCAGGTGTCTGTGATCTGAAAGATGTCCTGACTTGAGGTGTGTTATGGTTTATGTCTAGTTGTCCCCCCAAAGCCTCATGGAGTCATTGGGCGGGGACTTCTAGAGTTTGAGACTTGATCCATGATCCCTGGGATTATGGGTTTTAGTACTTAAGGGATTATGGGTGGAAGTACTTCTGGGATTATGGGTGTAGCCTAGGGCGGGAGCTAAGGCAGAGAGCATGAATGTAATATAAAGAGAGACAGAGAGACAGACTGGAGCTCTAGCTGTTGCTGTTGCCCTGCTGCCGTGTTGGTTGGCTACCTCTGCCGCCATTTTGTTGCTGTTCCGCCGCCATGAACTGGATGCTTCTCTGCTCTGTTCCACTCAGCCTTGGACCAGCCGAATATGGACTGAAACCTCCACAAACTGTGAGCTAAATAAATCTTTCCTTCCTTCATTTTGAGTGTTGGGTATTTGTCCCAGCAACGAGCAAAAAGTAACTAATACAAGGTGAGAGCCCAGAAGAGTAGACCACGCCCACCGGGAACTGATGGCCTGTTTGTAGAAGAAGGGTATTAGCAGAAATACACAAGTAACAGGTGAAGCAGCTGACCAGCAAGGAGGCAACGCCGCCGCTCAGAGGAGGCGATTTAATCAACGAGTTGGTTCATTCCACGAGCACTTACGGAGCATACATCATGCACCTGGTGCAGTGGGCAGTTCCAAGGCGCATACAGAAAGTCATTCCTCTCCAAAGAAAACAGGTGTGTAAAGAAACGAAGAGAAAAAAAAAAAGAAACGAAGAGCAATGAAGGATGCTACTACTCGTAACATTACAGCTACCCTTTGTTGAGGAGGCCCTGTAGCCTGCGTCCTGCCCTAAACATTTGTGTATTTGTGTGTGTGTGTGTGTGTGTGTGTGTGTGTGTGTGTATGTGTGTGTGTATTTTTAAGGAAGGGTCTACAGGGTGTTCAGGGTCTCACTACTAGATCTGACTCGTAGTGATCCGCCTGTTTACAGCCTCCCAAGAGCTGGGATTATAGGCGCACGCCACCAGGCCCAGTCTCAATTGCTGTCTCAGCACGCCCCAGGGGCAGGGGCGGCACGGCAGGCTAAAGGATCGAACCCCCAGCCCCTGCGCCTGCTTGCATGCTCTAGGCATTTTCTAGGCCTCCTTTCACCCTAGTCTTCCCAGCATACCCATGAGCTGGAGGCGCGGGAAGGGAGAGAAGGAGACGGGCACCAAGAGGAGGGAGAAGTGTGCCCGGGCAGGGCTCCAGGGAGGGCCGGGCTTCGGGGAGGGCGGGGCTGCCTCTCCGCTTCAGCTGTGTCCCCTTGAGCAGCTCCAAACAGGCAGCAGTGCCCGCTGCAGCTGGCCCTAAGGTCTGAGCCAATCAATCTTGCAGCCCAGGCAGTCAGCGCTGGGCCTCAGCAGAGCCTATAATTAATCTGGCTGCAAACAGGACCTATTTTTACACTTCTTCACATGAGTCCCCACAGACGAGGCCCAAGCTCAAAGTGAGAAAATGAGAATTGATCGCAGCTGTGTAATTAGTGCTGTGTGCAGAAACTCTCGTCTCTGTGGCTAAAGCCCCAACCCTGCCGTCCACAAGCAACTACTGCAGATGCATGCATCCCGGGCTTGCACTTTAGTACCAGCCTCCACTAGCCACCCCTGAGGACCTCCTGCCCAGTGATGGCCACCTTATGCTCCATGATGAGCTCTGGACTCCACAAGCTGCAATAAGCCACAAGCAGGGGCCAAATGTCTGCGGGTGGGGCAGGGGAGCAGTGAGGCACGAAGCCTTGGGGCTCACAGCATGCGCCCTGACAGCGGAAAGGAAGCCAGGTGCTGAGGCCAAATCCCAGCCCCTAAGTTGGCAGCTGAGTAAGGTTCAGCAAATAAGTCATTGCTCTGAGATTGAATGGAGATAACATTGTAGAACTCGACTTCTTACTACAGGACCTGAAGGACTGAGTTTGGTTTATTGTCTTTTGCTTTTGAAACTTGGACTGCTATTCCTATACAGACAATGGAAATAAAGCACTAGAATACCGCTCCAGGCTTGGAGGTTGCAGGAAGGTAGATTTCTGTAAATCATGTCTAAATGTTTAGCCTACATCTGTGTACTTGTCACCCTCAACCATTACCAGGTGATCACGCCCACCACAGCCCACCTCACCCCACCCCTGGCCCATGGACTGGTCTAAGAAGCACAGTGTGAAGAACAAGGAATTGGTCCCTGGGATACTCCTGGGTCCTCCTGCACTGCAGAGAGGCCATGCTGGCTAGGTGGGAAGTGCTCTTTGGCAAATGCCATGTTATTATTTGTTTGTTTGTTTATTTTTCACTGCAGGGATCTGACTCAATGTTATTGCTTCAATTTCTTGGCATTTCTATTTAAGATTATGTAACACTTACATGTTTAGTGGTCTCTGAAGGAAATGTATTTCCTTTTCTAACAATCCCTGGATGACAAGACTGATTCAGCAATGGGTAGGCTTCTGCAGCCCTAACGGGCCAGTCCACTTCCCTCCTAGAGGTGGAATGCCCCCCAGAGGAATATGAGGGAGCCAGAGAGCCTCTGGCTGGTTACTTCTGCACAGCAGGCAGAGATCCATTGATTCAAAAGAGCACTGGCACCAAACTCAATTTCCTACCAATCCAATTGTTTTAAGCATAATGCAGGGGCTGGGGAGATAGTTCAGTAGTGCAAGCATCTGCCTGGCAAGCACAAGGTCCTGAGTTCAATCCCAAGTACCAATAATGATAATAATAATAATCCAAATAAGTAGACTTTTAGCCACTTAGAGCCTGCCTGCCTTGCATGCTCCAAGTAGCTTCCCTCAAAGTTCACTAGTCCTAGATGGAACAGGTCCCATGGCTACAAAAACTTCAGTCCCCTGCGGCTCTTCTGAGCACCACCTCAAATCCTCCCTGCTGTTCTGCTGGGCACCATCGCCTAGATACTTGGGCCCCCCCTCCCTGACCCCCTTCCCTGGGAAGTCCCTCACCCTGATCCCCTTCTGGATAGCAGCCCCTACACTGTGGCCTCTCCTAGGCAGTCTCTTGTTGAGAGGAATGTCCCCTACCAGGACACTGCCAGACCATCACAGGATATAATGCGTGCATGCCTCTGCCACCTTGTGGCCCCAGCTCCCTCGAGTGTCCTACAATGAAGGGACAGCCAGCTTTGCTGTGCTTTGAGCACCCAGTGCTTAAGGCCACAGGGATATGCAAGCCTGGTTCTGAGAACAGTTGTGCCCAAAGGCAAAAGCACCAGCCGCAACTCCCTACTGTGAGGGGCTAGAGACTGAAGTCGGGAGGCCTGCCTTCAAGTCCTTGCTCTGCCTTGCTGGCTGTGCAGCTATGAACAGGCAACACCCCCACCTAAGCCTCAGCGTCCTCAAGGGAGAAATGGGAGATGGCACTTCACAAAGCTGTTTTAATGCAATCTCTCCTTCTGTAGGTGCTGCCTCAACCTGAAGATCAAATTGCTTTTAAAAGATCAGTGAGGGGCTGGGGAGATAGCTCCGTGGCACAGTGCCTGCCTGGCAAGTGCAAGGTCATGAGTTCAAACCCCAGTCAAATAAATAAATAAACTAACTAACTAACTAACTAACTAACTAACTAACTAACTAACAAATGAAGTTGGGAAAACTTCAGCTAGATTGACCACAAGAAAAAGGGAAAACTCAAAATCTTAAAATATTAAACCATAAATGAAAGTTCAATAGAATAAGTGCTTACCTGGTAAGTGCAAGGTCCTGAGTTCAATCCCCTGTAAAAAAAAAAAAAAAAAAAAAAAAAAA
>PVJA010040408.1:0-18527 GCA_004027025.1 Myocastor coypus | reverse complement strand
CAAGAATATGGTTTTTGGCCCAGCCTCTTATTTTCAAGAACTATTCTTGAGAGAATGACAGTAACTGAGTTTACACCAGGAGCAGTACATATCAAAAAGACAAGAGTGACATGTATTCCAAACATAATTTTAGCATTACATTGTGCTATAATCAATATGCTGAACCTTTTGAAGGTTCTTGAGACCAATGTCTGATTCTCACAACGTTTTTTAATTAGGAAATAAACTGCACATCTTAATTTAGAACTTGAATATATAACTTTTCAGGATGTTTAAACCACATATTGCTTACCGTTACTGCTCCCTTTCTCTTAGTCACAGCGCTCTATAGTGACTTTCCATTGCACTTTGATAAAATCCAAACTCTTTCCATGACCTACAAAGTCCTATGATATGGCCTTTTCTCATTTCTCTATTGTTATTCCAAGCTGCTCTACCCATTGCTCATTACTTTGCAGCCATACATATTTCTGAATACCTAGATTGTTTCTGAACTCTTTCCCACTTCCATGCGTTGGATCTGGCTGTTCACTTCCAGCCCTCTTCCAAAGTGCTGTTAGACTTCCTCTCTTCTTTCAGGTGTCAGCTTAATTTTCAGTAACCCAGAGTTTCATACTAGTTCCTGTGTCAATTAGCCTCTGTAAGTTGTTCTTTGTAAATCAAATCTTAGAATTTATATTCTAGCAATCAGTAGAATTTATAACTATATATTTGCTTGTGATGTTAAAAATGCCTACTCAGGAGACTAAGATCGTATAGGTAGATTTTCTCTTTTTCATTTCTGAATCCATAACACTTAGTGCAGCTCCTGGAACGTAGGAGGAACTAAAGACCAGTGGTAACTGAATGAGACGTATTCAGCTGTATGAGAAAGTTTCTTATTTATCTATCCTCTTAATGAAAACTGAATCCTACTTATCCTAAGCCATGCAATCCCTAAGCCCTGTGTGTGGTATGGACTAATCTTATTAAATTGTTTTGACTGGGGAACTAGCAGACACCTGCTCCTGGTTTTATTAGGTGAGATTATGCCAGTCATTCATATTAATTTCCTACAGTATTTCTCAGAATTTCTACTAGAAATAGCTTTATGTTTTCCTTTAAAGTGCTTATGGGCTGATCCTTACTACACCCCACTATCCAAGCCCTACCACTGTTGTCTGTGCCATCTTTAGGACTGTGCTTTGACTTGCTGCAGTCAAGTCAAATCATGACACTCACATTTCAATCCTTATAAAAAACATCAAGTATGATAGATTCACGTATTCAAATGTATCTCTTCAGAAATTTTACACTCCCCTTTTCAACAAAGACGAAAAATATAGGCATCTTGAATTAGAGATGCAGGGAAATCATTATCTGCATGATGATCTAAGTCCCACCTCAGGTGGGGAAAAATCATGGCTCATGAATGGATTGGACATAAAGGACAGAGAAAGCAATTGTCCTGATTTATCAGAATTGCTTTCTTTGATACAAGCCCTTCTTCACTTGCCTTGTCCTTTTAGCTCTGTGTTTCTTTGTCTACACACAGTAGCCCTCACATGAGGACACACCTTAGCACAGTGGCTAAGGCTGTAAATTCTGAAGCTAGATTGATAAGGTTTGAATCCTTCACTTGAATAAGCACCTGGCGTATAATATCGGGTAAGCTAACCTGTCTGTGTATTACTTTCCTTATAAGTTAAATGGGGTGATGAAATTAGGCGTAATAAAAATAACTACTTCGGAGCATTACACATGCATACAAAAAGCTTAAATTTGTGCTGCTTGAACCACAGCTCAGCATGTGGTAAGTATGCAGCTACATTTTTTGTTGTCATGTTAAGTGAAGCTCTTCTAAAAGATAGTTAAGATAGATATGCTTTTAATAACCCTAATTCATTGAAAAGAAATGTTTGTGCTAATATTGTTTGGACAATTAAATGTTGATACCTTATACTCTAAGTAATATGAAGACAATAACAAGCAATGTATTAATTAACCATTGTTATCCTATTATCTTGTTGTGAAATTGGTTATTGAAATCACAATGTATGAAACTTCCTATTTTGTTTTTCTTTCTTTCTTTCTTTCTTTCTTTCTTTTTTTCTTTTTTTTTCTTTCTTTCTTTCTTTCTTTCTTTCTTTCTTTCTTTCTTTCTTTCTTTCTTTCTTTTGTCTTTTTGAAACAGAGTCTCACTATGCAGTTCAGGCTGGCTTTGAGCTCACTTTGGTAGCCCATGCTCATCTCGAACTCACAGCAATCCTCCTGCCTCAGCCTCCGGAGTGCTGAGATTACAGGCTTGCACCACCACGCCCGGCTTGTTTTTCTTTCTTAAGACAGTTTTGGTGCCAGACATGATGGTCCATTCCTGTAATCTCAGCACTAGAGAAGCTAAAGTAGGACCATTGCAAGTTCTAGGTCAGCCTGGGGTACGTAGTGATTTCAAAGCCAGCCTAAGCTACATAGCTAGCAAGATCCTGTTTCAAAAACAAAAGAAAAAAGATAGTTTTGGGGTTTCTGGTTTCCTTGACTTTCTATATGAATATTTAAAGCAAACTGCCAATTTCTATAAAGCGGTCAATCAGGATTCAGATAGGAATTGTTTTTAATTTGTAGATCAATTTGGAGAGTTCTGTCACATCAACTGTCTCAGTTAATTTTCTATTATTGCTGGGACAAAATACCCAACAGCCCAAATTAAGGAAGCAGAGGTTTGTTTAGCTCACAGTTAGTGGAAGAGGACAGCTGTTCATGGTGGTGGAAAACAGCAAAGAGCCAAGGGAGGGGCAACAGCTGTGACAGCTAGCAAGCCTCTCCCCCTTCCCCACATTGTGTTCAAGCTATCTGCCCCAGGGTGGATGGGCATTTGGATCCATAATCCTAGCATCGGATCATGAATTAATCACAAGCTCTGAAGCCTCCTCATGACTGCATAACACTTCAGGGGGACAACTTGACACAAACCATAGCATTAATAATAGTACATTTTCCAGTTAAACAACATGAGATATCTTTTCATTTCTTAAAATACACTGACCTCTGACAAGGTACTAGTGATACCATGGCTGCTGATGGGAAGTCAACTTAGTATATTATTTGTGATGCCTTTTTTCCTCAATGAATTCTTTTTTTCTTAATGTTTTCCAAGTTCTCTCTGTCCTTATATCTTCACGTTGTGGTGAGAATATGCCTAGGTGTGAATCTTTAAATTTATTGAGCTTCTTGAGTATGAAAATTACTCATGTTCTTTAATTTTGAGAAGTTTTCAATCATTATTTCGTTAAATATTGTGTCCCATTCTCTTTTTGTGTCATGTTTTAGAAAATTCTTGGCTTTCTCAGGGAAAAGTTTTGTTGATTGACTTCATCAACTCTGTTTGTGTTACATTCCCATGTTTCACATGCCTTATATACTAAAATTACACATCTTTTCTTTTTATTATGTTTTTTCTTTCTTTTGAATTTTTAATACTTTTTTGTTATTGCTTGTTTTGGTTTTATATTTTTCTTTATTTTCTTGTTTCAGAACTTTTGTTTGTTTGTTTATTTATTTATTTTTATGGCCGGCTCAGCCTGCCCTGAGGGCAGGGCTGGCACAGCATGTGGTGCCGGGGATCGAACCGTGGTCCCTGCAGCCACCTAAGCTTTCCTAAGCAGGTGCTTTAGACCACTGAGCCATCCTGCTGGGCCCTGTTTGGGTTTTTTCTTTAATCCAAGCCTACATGGTTGTATCTGGTAATCGGAACAACTAATTTGAAGATAGCATCATGCAATACAACCATTGCTGAATTTATATTACTTTGTTTAGTGAAATTTTGTGTTGTTTCTAATGCTGTTTTGTTTTTTCTATCACTATTTTTTATTGTTTTTAAAATATGTACACATATATAATATGCTATGGTTAAAAGTAGAAATCAGATTCTTTTCTTTCTCAGGGCTTCTCACTGTTACTACTTGCTTTTTTTTTTTTTACTGTTTGTTATTTCAGAACCATTTCTGAGAAGTCTGCCTCCTTTGTTGTATATGTTCACTGAGGTCTAGTTATTGTAGTTGCCAGCTAATAATTGTATAAAGGTGAACTTATGTTATAAAAATTAGTAAATGTCCCAGTCTTGTCAGAGATTCTACGCTTTGCCAGGTATAGATCACTTGGCTCTTCCTGTCTTAAACTCACAGTTATTCAATGGGTAAAAAGTGACAATATGTATGTTATGAAGTATATTCTGGGATAGCTCATTTACTTTCACTGAACGATAACACAATGGCATAAATGAATCCATAAAATATCAAAGAGTTAGAAGACATATTCAAATATTCATATCTTTTATTAACTGGAAGGTAATATAATTAAGTAATAACTGAAGTCTAATTGCTCTACCTTTGTACTAAACATAATGTGTCAGGAGAAATAATTCATTATGTTTTGTTATGGCTAGAATTAAGTTTATTTCTCTAACTCTACTAAGATCTCTTTCTGACATGGTATAGTTTGCTCACTAAAATGATGTCATCCTAATGTAGTCTCTTTTTAGTGATGGGAGTTGAATTTATGTCCTTCTACATACTAAGCACCTACTTGACCACCAGGGTATAACCTTACACCTAAGATGACTTTAAGAAATGATCCAGAAATGTAAAACAGTGAAAGGTCACTTTCATTTTGACTTACCTTTGATCATGTCCATATTGATTCTTTGATTTTGTTTTATTACAGGTGAAGCATGTTGTGAAAAGCTCATGTAGTTTTGAGCCACAATGATCCTCACCATAAAAGTGGATTTAAAGTTTAGACAAACAAAATGGTTTGATATTTACAAACATTTTGGAAAAATACATTCCTTGACTTAAAGCTGAAAAGTCATTTGAGTTAGTCTAGCATGTAAATTAATGTGCTTGAGTTTAGTGAAGGAAGATATGTAAAAATCTCAAAGATTAGCACTTAGGATTGTAGCTAATAAGGAGAGGTGGCAAAGGACAAAGAAAAATGATTGAATTTAATATTCTCCAAAGAACATTGTTCTAAATCTTACTCAATTTTTTTCATACAGCTTTTTTTGGGTACCTTGGACATATATGACTTTTGAGACAGGAAGAAGAACAAGAATTGACTTAACAGGAGAAGAGTCATTGTAAAGAAATATATATAGCTAACAGTAAAATGCCATCTGTCTGTAAGGAAATACCCAATTGGAACAGAGTTCAGCACACAGTAGGGAGGCAATAAACGCTTGATAATCAAATTGTACAAAATACTTTTTACTATGAGAAGATAATGAGCTTACGTTTATTTTTACGTGCATGAGGAAAAGGTTTGCTAAGCAAGAATACATCCTTAACATGAAGAAACATTAATTTCATTGATAGCATAGGTTGATGCTAGGGTTTAAAAAAGGTATGTTTGTGTACATGCAGAAATTAGGTTTTATTTCATAAATTGTGCTGGAAACTTGGCATCTGGGGCTAAGATTTATCTCAGTGAAGTACTGTAGTAAGCTAATTTACAAATGGATAGTGAATGATAACATTCTGCAGTAACTTACCTGAATGTGGATGTATATATCTATGTTTCATGGACAAATGAAGCTAGGGTCCTCAGAGACATTTCCAGGTCGCAAATTTTGGTGACTTATCTTGTCTTTGGAAAAATACATTTGTATTTTGAAAGGTTAAAATGAAAACCTGGACACTTTTTTCATTTCTCTTGTGCAGAAGAAAGAAGGCAGATACTTTTTTCTCATGCAAGTAAAGGAGAGAAATACATTTTGGTGTTTATAACCTGCAATACAGATTTTGGATGTGTTGGAGATTTGATCTGGTTTTTCACTGTGTCACACTAGGGGTGAAAATCAAGGTAGGAGGAATTGCTTGCTTTTTAACTGAATAACAGTAATTGTTCTCAATCCTAAACACCTCATATGCATTCAGAAAAGGAAAATTAATAAAGATGAGTATTAAAAACTCAACACATGAATTGTTTTCAAGAACTGTTGTCATAGCATCATTTGCATTTAAACAAGAATATGTGATTTTTTTAAAGCACTTATGGGATTCTCAAGTACTACACTTGAAAGTAATAACGAGGCAGGTTATAAGAAAAAAGAACTTTCATAATTTTGAGTTCTCCCCAAACCTGGCTGGCCACCTAATTAGTGAGGCTAATTATGGGGGCCTTATAAAAACTCAAGCTCATTTGAATTATGTTGCTGTAAAGACATAAGAGCTCTTTGAAAATCAGGACAAAAAGTGCTAAAAACTTAAGTTTTTAGTTTGTTGTTAGAATAATTTCATTTGTTTCTAACTTAGAAAATAATTATCCTTATCAGTTGGGAACCAGGTATAACTACAGATAGAATTTTATTTACTGCCCACAAACATTTAAAATAGCTTGGAAAGCTTACATAATCTTGTTAAATTTGTGATAAATGAAAAACCTCCCAGGCTAGATAGTTTTGTTATAGTCGGACTCAAATGGTAATATTTACAGAGGTCAGCAAATGTGGTTCTGGAGACTTTGACAGAAAAAAATAACTCCCCTGCACTTTCTTTTGTTTTATTTTGACTGACTTCAAACTTAGGCACAAGGATTCTATAAGGAAACCATGAGCAAGCATGGCAGCAAGGCGCATTAGTACTCAGATAGCTACGCTCCTGCAAGGCTCAGGCTCCTTGGAGTGTCCGTTTGCAGACTTGCCCAGGTTTACACATCCTACCCCATCCCTTTTTCTTCCTTACTCCTTTTCTTGATAGACTTGACATTGTTCCAGCAATGGCCAATTACTGAATGTTTTGCAAATTTGCTGGACTGGTCACATTTCTGGTCCTGAACATGTTGACCTCACTTAGAATACTCTTCCCACATTCTCCACCTTACCTTTTGGGGCAAACTCCGATTCTCCTTAGGACTGACTGTCTCCTGTGTGGACCCTTGTTGGATTGTACCTCTCCATAACATCTCTGGGACTCTCTTATAAATGTGCCTGCTTTTTTGCATTAATCATTTTATACTTACCTTTCTGTTTATAGCTCTGGCTCCTGCAATTGTGTGCCTTATATTCTTTGGCTTGACATAGTGCTTGACTGAGAACAGCAACTCAGTAAGTGTTGAGTGAGTGAATGAAGGGATGCTTGAATAGAAACACCGATGGAGGCACGGTGTTTTGGAGAGGGCAATAAGATTAAACCCAGAACACTCTATCACTGAGCCGCATCCCTAGCCTTTAAGAATTTTTTAACTTGTAAAATTTCAAGAGAGGGTCTTGCTAAGTCACTGAATTGACCAGGCTGAACTCAAACTTGCTATCCTCCCCCAGTGCTGAGATTATAAACACACAACACCATAACAGCACACTGTTCTATTTCCATTGTGGTTGATCAGCATAGGAAAAAAATGAGAATTTCAGAGGATGATATTGTGATGACTTGCGGGTTCCAGGATCTCTGCAGCATTCCAACCAAGGGCTCCGCCATGTTGAATATGTCAAGGACCAAGTCCCTACCTATTATTAGATAATTTTATTCTATTATTTGATAGTTTTTATTGTTATCTAATTTATTTGTCCCATCAATGTGAATTTTGCTTTCTTGTAATTTCCATCTGTTTGCTCTAGATTTTTTGTCTCTAGAGTGACACAAACTACTCTATTCCATTTCCAATCCTATAAATGTCAGTGCACATTACTTAATCTCTCTAGGCCTAGAATTTAGTTACTTCAACCCTTTCTTTATAGCATGTTTGCCACATCTCTCCTTATCCTAGTTGCCTTCTCTCTACATTTTTTGCCTTCACTCCTAAAATGAAATATTCTGTATGTGAATCTGATGTGTTTTGACCCGTGTCCAGTAAGGTCATCACTTATTACCTATGTGCACTGTTAACTTCAGACACTAATGCAGCAATGCCATGTCTCCCATTCCTTGTACCGCTAATAGATACTTCTGGAGTTCCCTATATTTCTTTGAAAGGAATTTCATTTATTCCTTTCATATTTAGACAATGATCTGTCCCTTTTATAAGCTCAGTATGGTGCGTGTGGGCTTACAGACTGGTGAGCAAAAATGTTTCACAAAAGAAACAATAAACAAAGTGCTGCTGTAAGACCAGGACAGCATTACCTTAATGCACAAATTGGATCGTCTAGGCAGGCCAGCAATTACCTCCTGTACAGTCGCTAGCTCAGTATATATAATAGAAGATGTAGATGGGATAACGAGGCAAAGCTTTTAGCAATGTTTTTGCGTGCACATTGAGCCTGAAGAGGCAACCCCACCTTGCCCCTCCGCACCTACAAAATGACTGTCATAGTCGATTTTGCCAGAGTGTACAGGTAAATGTTGCGACAGGCCTACCATGGTCAGATGAAAGCCAAGAGACAGCTGTATCTAAATGGGTTCTTTTGGCCCAGGGAACATTAACATGAGCAAGGAGCTTTTCATCAAGATATGAAAAGACAATAAGCACACAGCTTACTCTTTCAGGGGACACAGATTAAATACCACCCACCTAGCTAGGCACAGTGAAACCTCCTGGCACCAGCCCCAGATCCCATCTTTTCATGTCAGCCTGTTCTTTAATAATTTCATGTGTCCATTTGGGCTCCAATTTTGTTGCAAGGAAAAATACATGAAAATCTCTTCCAGAAGGAAGTAGGCACTACTGTCACACTGTCTGGTAAATTCATGCAGAATATTTTTTCTGAGGCACAGTCTCAGTATGTAGTATAGCCTGGCCTTAAACTCACAGTGATCTTCCTGCCTCGGCCAGGCTACAAGTGCTAGGATTAGAAGCATACCCCACCACACCGAGATTATAAAGCATATTTAATTAGGTACTTGAACTAAAAGCAATGACCATAACACTACATTCTATGTGTGCTGATAATTAAATGTCTACATAGGAAGTAACCTTACAAGGCCAGCCTGCATATGTACACACACACACACATATATATATATATATATATATATATATATATATATATATAGTCTCTTTGAGACACAGTTTGGCTATGCAGTTCAGGCTAGCCTTAAATGCACTTTGTAGCCTGAGGGTTCTCAAACTCACAGTGATCCTCATGTACTTTGGAGAGGATAATAACATTAAACACAGAACATTCTATCACTGAGCCACATTGTTGGCCTTTAAAATTTTTTTTAACTTGTAAAATTTTGAGAGAGGGTCTTGCTAAGTTGCTGGATCTTGATCAGCTTCATTTAAATAATTTCCTTAGGTTTACCTCCATCAGTCTCTTCTCTCAGATATAAAAAGATGGAATCATGTCAAAACACACATCACTCAGGAATACTAATAAAACATAGTCATAATTCAGAGTGAATTTCTGCAATCTTACATTTTAGAAAAATTACTGAAAAAGGTTCTTTAGATCCCTTCCAGATGTACATAAATCCTTTACCTTTCTCTTTCAGATGGACAAAAACATAAGCTGATGCAGTAATCAGTGGTGACAGTCTTTAGGTATTTGTTCTGTAGTCTCGCATATTTGTTTTCTTATTCTTCAAGTTTTAGGGAAAATAAAAATTTTCAGAGACAATTCTGTGAAACAAGGGCAGTCACTGCTTTAAAAAATTATTTTGTTCATTTATTGGATACTGGGTCTCACTATGCAGTCAGACTCATAGTGATCCTCCTGTTGCAGCCTTCTCAGTGCTGGGTTAATAGGTGAGAGCCACTATGCCCAATTTCAGTGGCCATCATGGGTTCTCTGAGTCTGAGGTTCTGGAGCTGGCATGGCATGCTGTGCTGGGGACTGAAACTGAGTTCTTGCTATTACCAGGCAGACACTGAAACTGCAGAGCGATCTTCCCAGCCCAAGGTAAGTCAATGTTGATGGTCTTTCTTATTAATCTACTTGTACTAGTTGTATAATATGTGCTGGCTGGTTATGAACTGTTGTAACAAACAAAGAAAAATTTTGACCTAAAATAATATAAAATATTTACTGATTTTAAGAAGCTTCAGAATCTTCAAGACACAATCTTAAGAATTGTGTTTCTTGATCACTATGTGACACTCACTGAACTAATCAGTCATGAATACATTCTTTTTAAAGTTTTCATCAAGCACTATGGGATGGATACTGTTGCTAACCTCATTTTTGGAGTTAGGAAACTGAGGCCGAGACATTAAGTGACTCTTTCAATTTTACACAGCTGCTAAGTGAAACAGCTGACTATATTCGCTTTTCTAGTGTCCTGTCTCCATAATTCTGCAGAAGGCAAAACTGAGAGTCAGAGACAATAAATTGCATTTTTCATGTTGTATAGCTACTTAGTATGAAAGTCGGAGTTATCATGACCCTAGCTTTTACTCCTAATGCAATGCACTTTTGATGGCTTCCAGCATTTAAGCTCTTCAGGGAATAGAATATGTTCCAGATGGATGGGCCAATGTTCTTTCTTCAACAAAACCTAAAATAAAACCCATAAGCTGAGCAGGAAGTCATCTTGATTATGCCTTGCAAAGCTTATTAAAAGAAGAAAGAAACACTTCTGTCCCTTAAAATAGCCCTATTTGGGTACACTGCTGCATATCAGGCACTTTCAGGTGAAAGGAAGTAGATCAATAGAGAGGCACAGACACAGCCATCTCTGCAAGGAAAATGACTCAACAGCCTTTAGTTCAACGGCTGATTTAGGCTCTGCTTACATGGTACATCCATTATTAGGGAGAAGAAGCTAAACACAATTTCAAAATAACTCTCAATAACCCAGAAAAAGTATTTTTAAGAAATAGGAAATGTGTTTTGAGATGAGATTGAGTGCTTTCAGGGTCATGTGGTTAGAGAATGGTGCTTGGATGTTCGTCTGTGCTTAAATGAGGCAGAGGTACACTCTCTGGAATGAATGTGAAGCCATGTTGCAGATAGCACAAAGACACTGCTTAGTTACTGGCCTTATCCTACATGAATGCCAGTCAGAAACAAACATCAGTGAACTGGGTTTTAGCTTCAGTAGCTACTAGCCACAAGTGACCTCAGATTTGTCCTTGTGCCTGCCTCTTGACTTCTTCTTCATAGTGTCTCCACCCCAAGAATGAATCACGGCACAAGCCAGGTACTCAACCATTGTGTAGTCCTGGCCTGCTGGGTCGGAGGAACTCAAATCACCAAAATTTGAAGCACTGGATCCCACCTTCAGAAAGAATTTGGCAAATGGAAAAGAGGACATAATGGAGATAGGTACTTTTTTATGAAGCTCTTTGACTGAAACAAAAGTTTTTTAAAAACACCTATCTATCTATCCCTCTATCTATCTATCTATCTATCTATCTAACTGTCTATCTATTTATTTATTTATTTGGTACAGGGTCTCACTATGTAGCTTGTGCTCATAGTGATCCTCATGTCTCAGTTTTCCAGTGCTGGGATTACACCTGTGCACCACCACACCATGTGAGGTTGGCACAGCATGCAGTACTGGGGAGCAAACCCAGGTCCTTGCACTTGCTAGGCAGCAGATGAGGCTGCTGAGCTATCCCCCAGGTCCTGAAACAAATATATATGTGTGTATATATATATATATATTTATTTATTTATTATTTTTTACTAAGGCTAGTTTGCCCCTTCACACATTGGGTGTTTGCTACTTTAATAAACCTGAGGATGATGTGCTCCCTTTGACTGTACATAGGAAATCTTTTCATGTCCACCCCAATGTGTGAGACAAAGGCCCCCATGCCATCCTATGGAAAAGCCACAGTGCTATTGCTGTTCATGACTATACAGCTATGCCACTTCTGGTTCTCTGTTTAGTTGACCAAGGAAAGAAGCCTCTTGCCACCATTGCTAAGCTGTCTGTACTCAAGGGCAGAAAGCGTTCAGAGAGAAGCTTATCTCCTGAGACAAATGGAAGCAGCCACCAAGCCCTTCAGCAGCCTCAATTCCTCACCTAGATGTTCCTTCGGCTCACTCTTCCATGAAGGTATTTCCTGAGCATCATTTGTAAGCTTGAAAGGGAAGCAATTGATCAGGGTAGTTATTCTTTTAGTTCAGCTAGGAGAGCTGGGTTGAAAATAAGTATAAATTACATTTGTTGTTGCCCATTTTTAAGGGCTGTTCGGAGAAGAAAAGGTCATTGAAGATACCTTAAGACAAGTAAGCATTACCACACTTCCAGACACTTAGTACACTATTACCTTGAGTTCCCTGCTTAGAAGCACAACAATCCTTAAAGACATCACAAAAGCAAACTTAGTGCTTGCCAGAAACATACACTTGCCTGGCATTCCTGGCACTTTTCCCCCCAGGTCTCTTCCCGCACCTTCACAAAAAATGTGCTCTGAAACTGCCCTTCAAATCCCATGCAGGGAGTGAAATATTGCATAAGACCTTGAGGTTGTTTCCTTATGGACAAAGGGACTTCTAAGATGAAAAGGTGAGCTGTAGCAGAATGTTAGGCTTGGAGAGAAAAAGGAACAATCTTAAGTCTGGGACTTGCCTGCTGTATGCTCTTCAGCAGGCCCACTGCCACCTACTGGTTCTAGTTTTCAGGCCTATGAACGGAAAGGACTTGACATACATGGTCTCTGACACCCTTTGAGTGTCAGCCCTTTAGGATTCATTATTATTTCTGAGTTCCTTATGATGTTGCTCAAGGTAAAACAAGTAATAGTTTCACTTGTAGCAAGATAACCAATTTCCAGATAGTTGGCTATGAACCAGTACTATCATAAATTTCTATGAAAAAAGCAGAAGCTCTTCGTTTGGCACTATAAATGCAAAAACATTACTAATCAAAATGCCATTTCCTCTCTGTAATTAAAGCATTGGTAAGAACTCCAGGCACAGCCAAAATTGCCTGGCATCAGAGTTTGCAGGATCAAGTAGTGGTAAGAGCACTATGTCCGATTTTAAAAATTAGAATTCAAATGATGGATCCACCACTGGCTACACGAGTGCCATTGAGGAAGAGCCTCCATCTCTTCCTGTGTGAAATAATATGCATTCTTTAGCCTATTGTGAGGGTTAACTTAGATAAAGTAACTAAATCCCCTGGCAGATAATAGATGCTCAGTAAATAAGTTCCTTTCCCTTCCTAGTCACTCCACCAAGAGCATACATAGAAAACCCAGTTTCTGCCCTGCTGAACTATGTAATCCAGGGATCAAACAGAACACACTGGAAAACAACTAGGTAATAGTACCAGACAGAAAGTGAGTGGTAAAAATCTAACGGATTATAAAGAAAGTAGAGTGATCACAAAAGTTTAGAGGAAATTGACTTCACTAGAATGTATTTCAGGTTTGCATTTTAAACAGCACAGACAACACATGTAAGGAGACTTCTTGCAAATACATGGCTTGGAAAAGGTATGTGAACTGTTTGAATTTATGAAGTTTATGATGATAATAGCTGGGATTTGAACCTAGGTTTTCTGACTCTAGTTGGAGGTGGAGCCTGGATAGTAGAGGATTTGGTGCAGGAGGGAAAGTATAAAGCCTGAGGTGCAGCACAAAAAGACATACAGATGTGTCAAGATCAACCACCAGAGTGGAGCTGCCTTATCTTTCTAGCCCAAGTTCTATCTACGCAAATGCACTTGCTTGGTGCAGTGCATTCAGGGGCTCTTTTTTTTCCCCAAAACTATTGAATGGATCCCAGCTCATCTCACTTTCGAAAGTCTTACCTGCTCTAGTCTTGCCATTTGTCACTTCCAATCAATTTCTCACTAGCCACTGAATAACTTCTCAGAATAGTTATGTCCAGTGTCTGTCTTCACTTCTTCAACACTTTTCCCTTCCTTTCGGGCTCCCAGTTCCACCATCTAGTCTAAATGGCCATTATCAAAGCCAATAATTGCATCTGTCTTTGCCAAACCATGTTGTCTCTGTCAACACTCGTTTATGTGGTTGATGACATCTCCCTTCTGAAACTATTTTCTTCCTTAGGTATTGGCAGTTATCATGACTGTTCCTCAATTTGGTCTTTTCTGCTTACTCCTCTTTCATCTTTGTTGGATTTCTAAATGTTTAAGACCAACACTCAATTCTTGGACTTTATTATATACTGATTTCTTTCTTCCCAAGTCTAAACACCAAAACCACAACCCAAGTGCCTCAGCACATGACTGCATTAGAAATCAGGTCCTTTAAAAATTGAGTTCAGGGTGCCCAAAAGGATGGCTCAGTGGTCTAAAGTGCCTACTTAGGAAAGCTTGGGAGGCTGCAGGGACCACGGTTCAATCCCCAGCACCACATGCTGTGCCAGCCCTGCCCTCAGGGCAGGCTGAGCCAGCCATAAAAAAACAAACAAACAAAAGTTCTGAAACAAGAAAAAAATAAAAAAAGGAAAAAAAGAAAAAGAAAAAAATATTAAAAATTGAGTTCAGCCGAGAGTGGTGGCACACGCCTGTAATCCCAGCACTCGGAAGGCTGAGGCAGGAGGATAGGTGCGAGTTCGATACGAAACTGGGCTACAAAAGTGAGCTCAAGGCCAGCCTAAACTGCATAACAAGACCCTGTCTCAAAAAGACAAAAATAAATAAATAAATAAATAAATAAATAAAAATTGAGTTCAAATGAGGTCACCAGGCTGGGACTTTTCCAGTCTGACTGTTGTTGTCATGAGCAGTAGAACTGCAGATCCACAGAAAGAAATCAGGGTCACATGCCCAGATAGAGACCGCATGAGGATGAAATGAAAAGATACTCATCTGTGACACATGGAGTGAGGACTCAAAGGAAACTGACACTGACAGTACTTTGACCTTGGGCTTGCATTGTCTTGAGCTGATTGAAAACATATTTATTAGTTTGGCACAGTTGTGAAAGTCTGATCACACTACACCAACATCTTTTTTTTCTCTTTGCAGTGTCTATAGTCACTACATTTATGATATTGTCTATTTCCTTGGTTCTAAATAGCACATATTTGCTAAGTCCCAAATCTATCTCTATCCCAGGCATGTCCATTTCTCATAATCAACTATCTCCTCTCCACATCTCTATTTGGAGGTCTAATAGGCCTTTTAATGTGGCCAATACTAGAACTTTCTGACTCTAAAACTCAGGCTTTCAACCAGTATATTAAATTAGACCTATTTCCTTGTACATTTCTATTAATGTAGGCTATGATTGTGCTATTAGTTTTCCTTTGGTCTATTTGTTTTTGCTCTTATCAAAATGCTAGTGACTCATACTGTACTTGAAATGTTTTTCACTTGGAGTGCTGTTAAGATGAATATTCTTCAGGATGTTTTGGCAATTGACATTTTCAAAGCCTGATTTCAGTTCCCTTACTTTATTTTTGTCAACTTTCATCTTCTTGGTTTTGATCTATCCATACAGCATATCCAGATTTTGAAACTTTGTTGTATCATGCACTGTATTTACTTTGTGTTATGATTTGGAGCTATACTGTCTCTTGAAAGCTTCATGTGTTCAGAAACTGGATTGCTGAGGGTGATCAGATTTTCTGGGTACTACAGTCATTTGTGGAGTCAGCCATTGATTAGTTCATAGATGACTGGGCTGTAGGAGGTATCTGACTGCAGGAGGTCAGTCACTGGTAGAATGGCTTTGAAGGGTGCACCTCTTGCTCAGGCTCTCTTCCCACTCACTTTCTGCTTCCAACCACAAGATGATCAGCTTTCCTTGGTTTATTCCTCTGTGCTGTATTTTCTTTTTTCATCTCCATCTCATCAGAACACCGAAGAAGCAAGATCAAGGAGAATGCTCTTAGTCCAATAGCTTCCAGTAGTCCCACCTATTTGAGAGCTTGAAGCAGGAGGATTACTTGAGCCCACAAATTCAAGACCAGCCTAGGCAACATAACAAGACCTCATGTTAAAAAACTAAAAAAAGAAAAAAAGAAAAGGAAAGCTCTATGACTCTATGACATTCAATGAAATGCCTCTTCCATGCTGTCAGCAAGCAAATAGTAAACACTCTGGCTACAACCACTCAACCAGCTGGAGATCTAACTAAGCCTTACCTCACAATATCCATAGGCTTCCAGTGCTAAAATTCATTACTGAGCACATTGATTCTTTGAATACTTTCACATTCAAAAAGTGATCTAAACAAAAGAAGCAGTAGAAGCAGTCGTTTTAAATCTATTGGTTATACTAATAACTAACGTTATTATCTATCTGTGTTAGGAAACAATAAGATCCTTACTGTCAAATTTTCTTTTGATAACAATTGCATGTTGATATTGAAGAAACATAAAGAAGTGCATTCTTAATCCAAATATGCTATGATACTAATTACCCATAGGCATTATTATCCAAGATTGCTTTTAATTGTGTTTATAGAAAATATATTTCCAGAAAGTTGTAAAGTTGCACTTGGAGTTTGCTTTGTTCATAAGTTTAGTAAGCTACTGTTTCATCTGCTTAGCAAAGCAGCCACAGGAAGGGATTTGTGTCATCAGTCGGGACCATTTTGCATTAGCTTGCGTATGATTCATACTTTAAGCCCAACTTACAAATTCCAAATGTTAGAAAGCTTCATTTGCAGCTTCTAAGTTACAAGTTCTACAAAAAATTTGGAATTCATATAAAGAATCAAACTCAAAAGATTCACTCAGAGACAACTGTTCACCTTTGCCAAATGACAGGCGCGGGGCTCTCTATACTATCTAAAATGTTTCAATTATCTGGATAACTTCAGTTT
This sequence comes from Myocastor coypus, assembly GCA_004027025.1. Classification (NCBI taxonomy): domain Eukaryota; kingdom Metazoa; phylum Chordata; class Mammalia; order Rodentia; family Myocastoridae; genus Myocastor; species Myocastor coypus. Next base: position 1,913 of record PVJA010040408.1, on the reverse strand, counting down.
TCCTTCCAAAAGGTGGGTAAGTGCAACACAAAACAAAGATTTGTGCCCTAGTCACAAATGTATGTATTCTTTCTTTTCCATGGGCACTATTTTAGCTGTGAAAATACTGCAATTCACTATATTTGAGTAAACAAAGAATAACATTGTTATAAATGGTATATTTTGGGAGGAATCACAATTCTGCTCAAACAACTTCGAAAGTATTTGCAAACTAATAAATAACCAGGGATCACAATTTAATGAGACTCCGAAAACTTCATCAGAAAGTATACTATCACCCCCAAGGTATTTTGACATGAAATGATACCTTTTTCATCATGTACAGTATTTAAAATACTCACTTAGGATTATATGGCTTACTCCAAATTTAAACACAGGTAAGATCTTATGTAACAAACAGCATGTGAAATATTTTTATGACAGGATAAACTGTAATCATCTAGTCTTGAAAAGGGAGAGATTTCAAGAGAATCTTCTAATCCTCAAATGTAAACAAAAATTATTTTCTTTTGTATTTGAAGTTAACCTTCTTCTCTTAAACTTCAATTTTATATGCTCTCTAACCTACTGTACTTAGTCAAATATGTCATGCAATTCTTTGTTTGCATGTACAGTCTACTCTTGATTATCTCAGTTCAACAATACAATTGAACAAATATTTATTGAGCACTTGATAATGGTGCAGCTAATCTAAACTAGCAGATCATTTAAAAAAAAATCATATTTGGTTTTGTAATACATCATGCTTTTATTATAAAATACCTTGATTTGTATAGTGTTTTGTAATTTCCAGAGGAATTTCACATACATTATCTCATTTGATTTTATGCAGATTCACCTCCGTACTTAGTAGAGGCTGATTTGGCTTAGGCTGATTGATATTAATATTAATTTACATTCACTAAGCACACACTGGCTGAACAGCAGGAGCAGGCGGCTGCTGGAGTGTGGAAAGCAGAAGGCGAAGCTTGTCTGCGATTAGAGCTGTGAGGTGGACAATAGAGCTGATGCACATAATAGGGTGGTAATGACCACACAGCCACACTGGCATATATGCTTTAATTTATTTTTCCGTTGCTATTTACCACTGAAGCAGGCATTTTGGAGGTTTAAAATGGATGGCTAATTATGATGGGCAAATAGGATGGCATAATAATTGTGTTTGGATGAGTCACGCTCCCCACATCTAGTAGTTGAAGAAACCTTTGTGACTATCACTGTTAGCTGCTCTGGAAAAAGAAATTAAATGGAAATGAACAGAGTAACCCAAGACAAGACGTCAGCATCAGCTCAGAAAGTGGAGGCAGAATATCAAACGTCTTAGACTTAACTTGGAATCAGTATTTACCATCAGTCATTGATATTGTAACAAATCTCTATAGTATATGATAAAATCAGTTACATATTTTTACACAGAAATTTAAAATCCTAAGCTTGCAAAAATTATAAAGCTAGATTAGTATGCTGAGCTATAAAAGGCTTAAATCAACAGCTTCTGACATTGCCAGTTATGCCAATAACCCACTGCAATTATGGAATATTGGACTATGTGTACAACTTCTTTCTCTTAGTTTAATGAGAAGATTTTTTTTAATTTTAATTTTTTATTTTTTCATGTTTCAGAACTTTTGTTTGTTTATTTTTATGGCCAGCTCAGCCTGCCCTCAGGGCAAGGCTGGCGCAGCATGTGGTGCCAGGGATTGAACTGCGGTCCCTGCAACCGCCCAAGCTTTCCTAAGCAGGCACTTTAGACCACTGAGCCATCCTGCCAGGCCATGAGAAGAAATTTTTGTACCAATAATAATTAGAAAAATTATCATATTTACATCCTGTGCTCTGAATAACTACTACAAGGAGAACAATATGCATGGTATCAGTTATTGGGAATGTATTGCTAATGTGTTTTGAACCTG
>PVJA010040407.1:0-18521 GCA_004027025.1 Myocastor coypus | reverse complement strand
TCGAGACCAGCCTGGGCTACAAAAGTGAGCTCAAGGCCAGCCTCAACTGCATAATGAGACCCTGTCTCAAAAAGACAAACAAAATAAAACAACAAAAAACATGACAAAGCAGAGTGGTTGACAGTGTATATGGACATGACCAAACAGAGTAGGACCCTCTCCAGAGCAAACATGCACAGTGGTGCTTCTAAAATGCTTCACAGTCTTCTTTTCCTCTTCAACTTATAAACAGATCTGAAGTGAATGCCATTAGCGTTTATTCCATTTTGTTTTGATTTTGTGATGCTAGGGATTGAACACAGGGCCTTGTGCATGCAAGGCAAGAACTCTACCAATGAACCATATCCCCAGTCCCATTAGGAAAATATTTTAACCTGCAAGCTTTTGATCCCTTTCTACTTTAACTCCAAATGTTGTCTACTATTGAAGAGTTCTAGAAGTACCGCCAATTCAAGACTAATTCTTTGGGCTCCATGAGTCTGTTCTGAGCCAGTTGTTGAAGTACATGCCTGTAATCCTGACATGTACAAGTTTGAGCCCAGCCTGGGCAATTTTAGGATTTTAGTAAGACCCTGTCTCAAAATAAGTATGGGCCTGGAATATATGGCTCAGTGGCTTAAGTGCCTGCCTGGCAAGTACAAAGTCCTGAGTTTAATCCCTGCTAACACACACACACAGTATGGGCCAAAGATATAGCTCAATGTGAAGGCCCTGTGGAAATCCCGTCGGGGGGAGGGAGGATCTCACCTTGACTGCTTTCTTCCCCTACCCTTTACTCTCTACAGTCCTCTTCCCCTTTCACTATAGCTTTTCACTTTTGGGGCTCACAACAGCTCTGCTCCTGGCCAAGTGCAAAGCAGAGATTTGTGATATCTTAAATCCTATTAGTATGTCAGTGTTGCTGGGAAATTTGCTGCTAAATTCCCAACACCCTAGAGTGTGTGGAATAGTTACTGCTTCATAGTCATCCAGTGAGAAAAGTTCCTGAAACCACTGAGAAGATAACCAGTCACCTACCTAGGTACTTAAGTACTCAAACTGCAACTAGGAAACTTGGGACCTAGTTTATTTGCTCATACAAATAAGTATTAGCACTTCCTGGTTTCAGATGGACACATCTCAGTAGCGGGGCACTGCCCAGCATGGACAATCCCCAATACCACATGCGCGCAAAACTACATGCCACCTAGATGAACAGCCAAGTTGTTCCAAATACAAAATGATAATTTTTTCACCTGAAATAGAGAGGGTATTGTTTTGTTTTGGCACTGAGAATTGAATATAGGACCTTCACATTGAGCTACACCATAGTCCTTTTTGAATGTCACTTTGTGACAGGGTCTTAGTCACTAAATTGCTTAGGCTGGGCTCAAATTTGTGATCTTGCCTCAGCCTCCACAAAGCAGTGAAATTATACCTACATGCCACCAGAAACAGCTGAAAGTCTTTCTAGTCCTCAGAAATATGTTTAAAGTCAGATATCACGAGAAAAACTTTTAACATATAAGGACAATGTCATGTAGTTTAACCTTTTTTTTGAACCAGGGTCTTTTTTTTTTTTTTTGTCTTTTTGAGACAGGGTCTCACTATGCAGTTCATACTGGCCTTAAGCTCACCTTTGTACCCAAAACTGGTCTCGAACTCATACTGATCCTCCTGCCTCAGCCTCCCAAGTGCTGGGATTACAGGCGTGTGCCACCATGCCCAGCTTGCCTTAGCCTTCTGAATGCTGGGATTATAGGTATAGGCTACTACACACAGCGTAACAGTTCTTGAAGATCTGATGGATTTAAGTACAACTGCCTTTCTGGATAAATCCAATTTTTTATTTGTTTATTTTTATCTTTTTGAGACAGGGTCTCACTACACATTTCAGGCTGGCTTTGACTTTATTTTGTAGCCCAAACTGGTCTCAAACTTCCAACAATCCTCCTGCCTCAGCCTCCCAAGTGCTGGGATTACAGTGTACCACCACACTCTGCTTATTTTGATTTCCTGGGGTGGGGGGGAGTGGAAAAAATTCTTGGCTTGAATTACAGGTATTCTTTGCTGGCAGCTGTCTAGGCTTCTCTGCATTTATGCTTTCAGGATAGCATGGAAGATCGCATATGTTGTGTAGCAATCATAGACATCTTTTTTTTTTTAATGTATTTAGTACAGGGGGGCTCACCTGATAGCTCAGTAGACTAAAGCACCTGCTTGGCAGAGTGCTGCAACTGTTCAGTCCCTGACGTGCCCTGCCAGCCCTGCCCATGGGGCCCATCGAGGCAGGAATTGAAACTGGGTGTAGTAGCACGTGCCTGTAATCCCAGCACTGAGGAGACTGAAAACAGGAGGATCACTACAAGTCCAATCTACTTAGTGAGACCCTGTAGAGCCTGTCCTAATTACAGAAAAAAAGAAAAAACTTACTTGGTACAATAGCCTACAGAGTCTCATTACATAGATCAGACTCTTTGTGATCCTGTTTTCAGCCTTTCAATTGCTAGGATTACAGGAACCATGGACCCTTATCATTCATGACATACTAATGAAACAGGCCAGGCGTGGGGGCACACACCTTGTAATCCCAGGACTCTTATGGCTGAGGCAGGAGGATCACCTCAAATTCAAGGCCAACCTGGGGAACAAAGTGAGGTCAAGATCAAAAGTAAATAGGAAAGGAAGAAAAAGAACCTAGTGATTTTGGTTTTTCTGGTCTGCTATTCACTTAACTGATCTCAGATAAATCCATTCCTCTCTTCATATCTCATCTCCATGTTCCAGAACAGTGTATGGCTCAAATAGCTTCACACAAGGTCCAGATTACTAACAGCAGCCAATGTCAAACCAGGAAATAAATCTCCTACACTATGCTATGGGGTGCCTTTGGGACACTTCTACAGAAACCCTGAACCCACAGTGAGTACCTTCAGTCCCGCCTAGACGGCTGAGTTGGAAGGGTCGCGGAGGGTCAGTTAATGTGGAGAGCTTGGGCTGGGGAGATAGCTCAGTAGAATAAGCGCTTGCCTGGCAACCGCAAGGGCCTGAATCCCCGGTTCCGGGGTGGGGGGACTGTGGAGAACTACAGCTAGGAAGTTGGTTCCTATTCAGCTGAGTACCGGGCCTCTTCTCCAATCCCCTTCACCTCGCTCGGCCATTTCAGCTTCTTGTAAACTAAGCTGACGACTCTGGACTATCCTCCAGTACGTAATTCCTTTCTAAAGACATTTCTGCCAGCACTGGGCCAGGCCAAGGCTCACGGCCGCTCCCGCGACGGAGAGGCTGCGGCAGGAGCCAGGGCAACGCGTTACGCAAGTCCACGAAGCGCAGCGCAGCAGCCCGCAGGGTCCCGCGCTGTCCAGCGCCCTAACTGATCCGCAAGGGCGACCACACCCGGCGGCCAGGCGGAGCCGGAGCCCGCGGTCACCAGGCCGCAGGACCGCGCCACACTGCCGCGCACAGCCGGAAAAGGCCTCCGACCTAGCCCGCCCGCCCTGCGGCGCCGTCCTCTCACGGCGAGCTTCCTGTCTGAGTTCTTTCCACGCGGCGCCGCAGCCGCCCAACCCCCGCCGCGCCCGAACCGCGCGGGGCCCGCAGGGACGCAGCGCCGCACCCCCCAGCGGGCCAGACAAGCTCAGCACCCATTCCCCTCCCACCCCGCCCGGGCCCCTCGGCAGCCCGGACGCGGCCCAAGGAGGGAGCAGCCACCTCGACGAGTCTTTGTGTTTGTACACACTGCAAGGGGCTGCTGGGAGGAGAACTAGGCGAAGCGCGGAGGAGGGGCAAGCGCCAGCGAACCGGCGCGGGCGGGGGGAAGGGGGCGGGGCGGGGCGCGAGCGCTGGGCCGGGGGCGGAGCCGAGCCTTCCCTCCATTGTGTGTGATTGGCTGGCGTGCGGCGCGGGGGTGGAGTGCGTGTGTTGGGGGCTAGCCTCGGTGTCAGCCATCTTTCAATTGTGTTCGCTGCCGCCGCCGAGCTGCCGTCGCTCTCTAACGCCAGCGCCGCCTCTCGCTCGCCGAGCTCCAGCCAAAGGAGAAGGGGGGTAAGTTTCCCTGTCTGCCCACTTCCCAACCATCGATTCCCGCTTGCCACCAGCCCCGTGCCGGGCCCAGGCGGTGCCGGGAACGGGTCCCACAGCCTGTCTGGCATTGTCCACAAACTTTTTGGCCCAGAAACGGAGGTGAGGAGCGAGTTCTCCCGCCGGCGGCGGCGGCTTCTTCCCGGCTCTGCGCCTCAGCCTGTAGTTCCTCCGCCGCGGCGCCGAGCCTGGGCTCCCTCCGCCTTTGGGGCTGTTCTTTCTTCGACAAAAGCCCGCCCGCCGTCCCCTTCTCGGATCCTAGACCCTCACCAGGACCCGCGGGGCTCTCGGGCCGTGGCATCCCAGGCCGGGCCTCAGTTTTCGGGCGGGAAAAAGGTGGAAACCGCCGCCACTTCCCAGCCTGGGGTAATTCGCGTTTTGCTGCCTCTCCACAGTTGTTGCTGAGCTTCACCATCTTGTCTCTTCTCTGGTCACCGACCATATTTTTCGTTTCTCTCTTCCCCATTTGAAAAAGAGAGGTAAAATTTTTTTTTTAAGAATAACATTTTCCTCCTTTTTTGGAGAAATCGAAACTTAATGTATTTGAAATGCAAAAGAAAAAACTTGCATTTGGGAACTGGCACGTGGTAGAGGATCGGGTATTTTCGAGCGATTTGTTGTTTTGTCTCTGGAAGGAACCGGATCCGTTTCGCGATTGTTTCCATTTTGCTTGGGCTGGGGCGGCGGTGGTGCCCGCTCGAGGCGCCAGGGAACCCGGGCCGGAACCACGGAGACCGAACCAAAAGTTTACTCGGGGCCCGGATGGACAGGACGGCTGGTGTTGCGTTAATTAAACCTGGGTGCGGGGCACTTTATTGCTTTGCGAAGACTGAGGGCTGGACGCTTTGTAGATAGTTCACCGGAGAAGCTGTTGCTGTTTTTCGGGGCTTTTTTTTCTTCTTTTTTGTCAATACAACTAAAAATACAAAACCTAGAATGTTTTCAGATATTTAGGGCAGTGTATCAACTGCCAGGCAGTAGGGGGCAACCAGTCAGAAACCTTTTTAACTGTAATTTGACTCGACCTTTCGGTGGTGAGTGGCTTCGTTCTTTTGACTTGTTTACGGATCGCGTGTTTACAGATATTTCTGATTTTTACTTTAATTAAAGCAGATCAAAGGTTATTAGGGACTTTTTCTCCTCGTTGCTCAGAAATCAGTGTTTTGAGATATGGTCAGTATTTCCTAGGAGTCATATTTGTTACAAGGAATCGTATTTGAATGGTAGAATAGAGCGGCACCTTTTTCCAATTATATAACATCCTGGGCTTTATTTGTATGTTGGGCATAGTTTCCAGGTGGGGGGTATTAATGGCAGGAAAATCTAAATGTTTAGTAGTTGCTTATGGTGTGATTTGTTTTTCTTTCTTAATGCTGGTATGTCAGTAAGGAGGTCCCTGTACCATGGCTCGTACTAAGCAGACTGCCCGTAAATCCACCGGTGGTAAAGCACCCAGGAAACAACTGGCTACAAAAGCTGCTCGTAAGAGTGCGCCCTCTACTGGAGGGGTGAAGAAACCTCATCGTTACAGGTATTAAAAAGGAAAAAAAATAGGATAAAGTCTGTCCACAACTACTCATTTATACATTCTGACAAAACAGTGAACTAGCAGTCAAAAGTTTTTGACTTAGGGAAACTGTTATTCGCTTGACTATTTCGGCTGGATATTTACATTGGAAACAATTAATTTTGAGTCCATAATCTGACATAGAGGCCTATGGAAACCTAATACCACTGATGTTAATGGGATACATGAGCATTTTGGTTCACTGTTAGTATTTTTTAATATTAAAGTTTTTAAAATATACTTTTTTTTTGAAATATTCTTGCTTACAGTAAAATAATAGTCATATTAACACATTTGATTTTTGACCTAAGCAGTGTTGTTAAGGACATCAGCCAGTAGAGGGCAGAAGTTGTCCATATTCAGGGAAACTACAAATTACTGTTACCTTGAAATACTCATACAGTAAAACAAGTCATTTCATGCTTTTTATTTTGAAAGTGGTATTAGCCCCCCACCCCACCCCCACCCGTTATTGGGTATTGAATCCAGGGCTGTATCCTTGGCCCTTTTTTTATTTTTACTTTTTTCATGACCATCTCCATATTAGCTGAAATTGACCTTGAACTCAGCAGTAATCCTGCTGCCTCCATCTCCTTACTGCTGGGATCATAGGTACTCACCAAGTTGCCCCAGCTGAACTCAAACTTGGAATCCTCCTGCCTCAACTTCTCAATGCTAGGATTACAGAGGTATGCAACTATGCCCAGCTTGGTATTGCTCTGTTTCTGAGACAGGGTCTCTATGCAGTTCAGGCTGGTCTCAGCTCACAGTGATCCTCATGCCTCAGGTTAGTAGTGCTGGAATTAACAGCTTTTGGTATTACTCTTACTAGATTGGAGCTGGGTGTGGTGACACAAACCTGTAATCTCAGTACTTCAGAGGCTGAGAGTTTGAGGCCATTCTAGACCAGCCTAAGAACAAAAGAGAAAGATAGACTTGAATGTTCAGGTCATACATTCATCAGATTTGATACTGAAGCTGACAAATAGTGGAGTGACTTACTTCTTGAAATATTAATGCATATCTTTGAAAAGAACAGACCCTTTTGTGTTATGTGTGTATCTGGTAACAGTTACTTCTAATGGTTTTGTTTTTAAGGCCTGGGACTGTTGCACTCCGTGAAATTAGACGTTATCAGAAGTCCACTGAACTTCTGATTCGCAAACTTCCTTTCCAGCGTCTGGTTCGAGAAATTGCTCAGGACTTCAAAACAGATCTGCGCTTCCAGAGCGCAGCTATCGGTGCTTTGCAGGTAAGATGAGGAAAGATAGGGTTTTTGTTGCATCACTATATACCAAGAACAATTTTGAAGTCTCTGTGTGTGTGTAGTCAATCTTGAAAACTTGTTTAATCACTGATGGGATTTCAGAAAGGTTAAGTTGTCCAGTACACATAGAAAATGTCACAGCTAAGCTGGGCGTTGTAGCTCATACCTATAGTCCCACCATTTGGCTGAAGCAGGAAGATCGATCACTTGAGTTCTAGGCCAACCTGAACTGTGTAGGAAGACCCTGTCTCAAAAAGATTTCAAAAAAAAAAAAGAAAAGAAAAGAAAGAGCACTATTGCACTTTGGAGCTATTTTAAAATTTTAAACATTATAGTAAAAACAATGTTCAGGCCTGGGGATGTGCCTGCCTGGCAAGCATGGGGCCCTAAATTCAATTCCTAATACCAAGTTTATTTATGTATGTATGTATTTATTTATTTATTTTTGTCTTTTTGAGATAGGGTCTTGTTATGCAGTTCAGGCTGGCCTTGAGCTCACTTTTGTAGCCCAGGCTGGTCTCGAACTCGCACTGATCTTCCTGCCTCAGCCTCCCAAGTGTGTGACACCCCGCCCGGCTTCCTAATACCTTTTTTTTTTTTTTTTTTTTTTTTTGGCTTTTTGAGACAGGGCCTCACTATGCAGTTCAGGCTGGCCTTGAGCTCACTTTTGTAGCCCAGGCTGGTCTCGAACTCGCACCGATCCTCCTGCCTCAGCCTCCTGAGTGCTGGGATTACAGGTGTGCGCCACCACGCCCGGCTGCCTTAATACCAAATTTAAATAAAAATAGTATTCACAGAAAATTCTGGCTTCTCTATATTGTGGAGCATTAGGTAAGGACTAGAAGTCTATGCATTTTGGTCAGATATTCAAACTTGGGGGTTAGTATAAAAGGACTGCTTGTGTGTCCTGGAGCTGAGGAGATACATGCAGGTGACAAGCATGTAGAGAGCTTAGTAGCTAGATGGAACAGGCAGTAGTGAAAAATGGTGCATCAGTAACTGGGCATATTGGCACATACATGTGATCTCAGTGCTGGGAGGCTGAAGCAGGAAGACTTAGAGTTCAGGGTCAGTCAGCTACCTAGCAAGACCTTGTCTCCCCTGCCCCCACCCCCCAAAAAAAAGCATGAAATAGAAGCAGTGATTAGTAATAGATTTGATTGATAGGAATTAAAGTTGTTGGAGAATTGAAGCTTACTAGAGAATGATGGGTTTCATAATAAATAATAAGTTTAACCTTAGCTTCAGAGTGGTAGGACTTGGGAGAGATTTTTCCATACATGGCTGCATAAAACAAGATAAGACTGGGCATGGTGGCAAACACCTGTAATACCAACGATGTGAGGCTGAAAAAAAGGATCACTGCAAGTTCGAGCTATAGTGAGATCCTATACGATACATTTTTGAAAAAGATTTCATAAAAGTCATGTGCACAGTAACCTATTTTATTTTATATCATCTGATTGGCATTGTTTAGATCACATCTCAAAATAAGGTAGAACCACCAGCTCCTTCAGAAGCTTGAGGGTAATTAAAAGCACAGAGTACTGGACCTAAATCACAGACCTAAATCAAAATCTGGGAGGAAGGTCTGCAACACTGGTGCTAAGGCTGTGGCACACATTATTTCAAGACAAAAGATACTGATATATAGGGGTTTTTTTTCCTTCTAGACTAAAACCTGAATTTTCAGGCTTAATTGCAGTGTTGGCATTTCACAGTAAGTGGTTTGGGGATTACAGTTTGGGCACTTCTTTATAGAAGGTTCACTGTCACTGGTTTAGAATCTACATACACTCTATTGAATGATTTTCAAGGCTGCTATGGACTGTGCCTGTGTTTTGCGTTATACTTGAGAAAGATATGATAGGTGAATTCTACCCTGAGATGTCATTGGCCAAGCTGTTTCTATGGTTAATCTAAACTTCATTTGATTGGTGAGTTCCAAGAATAGGCATTCCTTAGATTGTCAGGTTGAAATTTCAACTACTAAAATCTTCCACGGGTTACTTACACCCTTATTTTTTGTCTTAATAGCTGGTAATCTCCATTTCCTGTCTCATTTATTACTAAATTAGAAACATTACTAAGATTCTGTATAATGGTGTAAAACTGCTCATTTTATTTGCTGGTTATTAGCACCACTACCTCCACTGCACTTTGAAATCCAACTTGAAAGTAGAGTGCTTTTGAATGTAGATATCAGTTACAGACTTATAAATTGAGATGATTAAATGTTCTGGATAAAAGATCCATCTTTTGTTACTGTTACTTGGTTATATTTGTCAAAAAGAATAAGTGAAATGCTTACTTGGCCTTAATTGATTTTTATTGGAAAGAGTGATTGTTACAAGCCTTTTTCTTTTTTATTACTGCACTGTATTTCAGAAAGCATGTTACCTTTTTTAAACACATCTCAAAATAATAAAATTTGATAGAAGCAGGATAATAGAAAATAGCATTTGAAATTTACTTCACAAATAGTACGAAATCCTATATTTGCTATGCATTTTTCTATATGTACGTAATGATAAACTTGGCAAATTAGGGACAGAGTGTAACAATGATAAAACAATTATAACAATATACTATATACTAGTGGTGCATACCTATAATCATGGTGCTCAGGAGGCTAAAAACGGGATCACTACAAGTACAAACTTTGTAGTCAGACCCTGTACCAAATACATCCAAAAAAAATCTTTTTTTAAGGAAAATACCACAAAGTAACACTGTTGTATAATTGAGTAATGTCTTTTCTTTTACTTCAAAATTATATTGAGTCTAATGTGGCAGTCTTTACTCTTATATGGACTGTATAGCTGGGTGGAATGGTCAGGAACTTAGGTGAAAATTCCAAAGTTGAGGGGAGCCCCAGAAAGTAAAACCCTAGGTTCAGTAATCTTGCAGAGCTGACCAGACACAACCCATGCAAACCAACAGCCAGGTTAGGACAGTTGAGAGCCCAGCATCAGAGAAGTCAGTAGATGATGTGCTCTAAATAATAATAGTCTTGAAACTATGGCACATTTTAACTGTTTTTTGGGGATAGGATCTCAATGTGTAACCAGCATGGCTTGAAACTCAAAGCAGTCATGCCTTGGCCTCCCAAATGCTAAGATGGCAGTTGTGTGCCACCATGCCTGGCTTTGCTTTTCATGAAAGTATTCTAAATGTCTATAATCCTAAAATGCTGTATTGAACACATTCCTCATGGCCTGTGTCACTAGTGGTTCAGAGCCCCTAGCAGTGACATAATTACATACTGCCCTATCACAAGTACTTTAAGCACACTAACCTGATTTCTTGCTGAGCAGCTTCTGTGAAGTGTCTATGCATTGTGAATCCTTGAGAGAGGTTGAGGCAAGATCATTGCAAGTTCAAGACTAGCCTGGACTATAATGTGAGCTCACGGCTAGCCTGAGTGGAAAATACAGGGACAGAGAGCTTATGCTCTTTCTCTCACACCTGCCCCCCTCCACCCCCAGTCCTGGGGCTTGAACTCAGGACTTTGTGCTTGTCAGGCAGGTACTCATGCTACTGGGCTTATCTCCCTGAATCCTAAGATCCTGTCTAAAAACAAACAAAAAGAAGGAATGAATTGCATGAGTAGATTCTTAAATCAGTGTGTTAGATTCAAACGTCTGTGAGTACAGTGTGTTAGTATAAAATGAGTTCTCCGTTATTAAATAACTAGAAAGCAGTATAGTCACTTGAATCTCAATGAGTTCAGGGTTGGTTGTACTGAGAAATGCTTTTTGCCTGTGGGGAATATGTTCTTGATTCCTAAATATATCTTGGAAAGAAAAAGTTTTCCTTGTAGAGAAGAGAGCCAAATAATATCTTATTTAATGCTTCAAATCCAAATAAAGCAGTTGGGCTGGTAACTACTTACAAGAATTATTTCAGAGTGAGTAAGCAGCCAGCCCTAGTGCTTCTTGTCTGTAATCTCAGCACTTAGGACACTGGGGCAGGAGGATCATGGTTGAATGCAAGGCCAGCCTGAACTACATAGCAAGACCCTGTTTCAAAAAAAAATTGTGAAAGAAGTAAATGTTTTTTGTTGTTGTTGTTAGTTTGTTTGTTTTGTTTTTTAAGAATTTATTTTATTTTTATTTATTTTTCTTGTTTCAGAACCTTTGTTTGTTTATTCACTCATTTTTATGGCCGGCTTAGCCCGCCCTGAGGGCAGGGTTGGCGTAGCATGTGGTGCTGGGGATCGAACCGCGGTCCATGAAGCCACCCAAGTTTTTCCAAGCAGGCACTTTAGACCACTGAGCCATTCCTCCGGGCCCCAGGAAGTAAATGTTTTAACATTTAAAATTTTTTCCACTTTTGAGACAACTGAAATTTACTAATAATTTGGGGGGGGGGGGTTGTTTGTTTTTTGTTTTTTAAGTGGGAGCTTCTTCACATACCAAGTCTCAGTGGCACATTCCTAAAGTTAGCAGTTTTAAGTAGTAGTAGTACAGGTAGTACCTTGGAAGAATTTTATCATCAAATGGAGAAAAACAGATTCCTTTATTAGAGAGCAAGAAATGGGTGGGAAGAAAGTACTTAGTAAGAGACAGCACATCTCCTAGGCATAATAGATTGAAGTAGAGCCCAGTCTGACTTATGCTAGGACCTAAAAACTTCTTTGTTAAAAACTTTGAATTCAGTTGTGTGTGCTTTACCTGTTAGAAATAACACCACTAGTAAGTTTTCTTCTTGTTGCAGGAGGCAAGCGAGGCCTATCTGGTTGGCCTGTTTGAAGATACCAACTTGTGTGCCATCCACGCCAAACGTGTAACAATTATGCCAAAAGATATCCAGCTAGCACGCCGCATACGTGGAGAACGTGCTTAAGAGTCCACTATGGTGGGAAACATTTCATTCTCAAAATTTTTTTTTTCCTCTTCTTCCTGTTACTGGTAGTTTGAATGTTAGGTTTTTCGGTATTTGGTTTTTTTTCCCATGGGGTCAAAAGGTACCTAAGTACATGATTGTGAGTGGAAAATAGGGGACAGAAATCAGGTATTGGCAGTTTTTCCATTTTCATTTGTGTGAATTTTTATCTTCATGCGGGATGTAAAGCATTAATGCAAGTCAAAAATGTTTCAATGAACAAGTTTCAGCACTTCAACTTTATAACAATTATAAATAAAAATCTGTTAAATTTTTCTGGGAAATGCCAGCATTTGGATTTTTTTAAAACAAGTAAATTTCTTATTGACAGCAACTAAATGGTGTTTGTAGCATTTTTATCATACAGTGGATTCCATCCAGTCACTATACTTTTCTAACTGAGTTGTCTTACATGCTAGTACGTTTTTAATGTTGTCTGTCTTTCTGTGCTGTTCCTGTAAGTTTGCTATTAAAATACATTAAACTGTATCTGGTTTGGTCTTTATTAATGTCTTACCTATGAAAGTAATTCACTCTTAAGTTCTCATATTTGAAATCATTGTAGTATCAGTTGTTTCAAACATGTCACCTTGTATAAGAAGAAAAGCTACTAGTTATAGTTCTAATTTGTTTAAGCCTTATAAATAGTAAATGTGTACTGACACCAGATCTTACCTGGGTAAATGTTGCCTCTCGATCACTCTCAAGCGTAGCAAGTTAGCATTACTTGCAGATAAAAGTACTGAAAGCACATTCATAACATGCACTGTGCTATTAAACTGTTTAGTGGTAACTAAATGAAATATGTCAGTAGTCTGCAGATCCAAAATCAGTCCATTACAGCTGCATGTGGTATACACACCCAGCTCTTGGGAGGCTGAGGCAGGAAGATCTCTGCAAGTTCTAGGCAGCCTGAGCAACATAGACCCTAAGCCAAAAAAAAAAGAAAGATGTATTGCTGACTTATTTTAAGATGTTACATGGGCCAGGTGTGGTGGCGCATACCTATAATCCCAGCACCAGGAGGATAGGTGTGAGTTCCAGACCTGCCTGGGCTACAAAAGTGAGCTCAAGGTCAGCCTGAATTACATAGTGAGACAGTCTCAAAAATACAAAAAAGTGAACATGTTTGTTAGCTCAAACATTATTCTTAACCCTATTACATCTGGCTTCATAAGGATGAATGCCAAGTGAAGATTAATCCTTTTAAGTTCCATAAATATCTGACATTAGTTATAATATGTGTAAGTTTGAAGCTGCCCTGGAAGGACATGTAACTGTGCAGAGAACAAATTCATGTCAGTGTGTCCCAACATTTGGCCGTGTCTCACTGCTTTTAGCAATGACTTCACAGGTGAAAATTAATGGAATTTACTGCAACTGTTTGAGTCGAGTTCTAATTTAACATGCCATTCTAGTTTTAGTGTGGTCTTTGAATACACTTCACCAAACAAGACCTTTCTAGGTAAGAGCATCTCACTCCTTGCTTGTTTTCCTAATGCACACCACTGAGTGCTGGTAGTTGGAAAACAGGCATGGGAGTCTCCAGTAGGGAAAATGAATGCTGCTTGGGATTTGATTGGGACCAGTGGAAGGTCACCATGCTTAAAGAGCTGGGAACCAGTTGTGAATTCAGTGAACAAAATGTTCTTCCTCTGAAGTAGTACTTAGCTGTTAGTTTTGCTAAACAAATGTTCTTGTCCAAGCACAATGCTAGAAGGTGCACATTTACAGAAACGAGCTCTTCATAGGTGGATATGCTATTTGGCAAATGTACACAAGTGTCCAGTTAGTGTGCTGAGCTGTGTCAGCATGCTGCAGGGTGTTCGTATTTAATGTTACCCTAAGGTATTCTGTGAAGTTTAGGAGTGAAGCAGTAGAATTCTGAAGAATCAATTCTTCAGAACTAATACATACAGGTTGGTTTTTTTTTTTTTTTTTTGTCTTTTTGAGACAGGGTTTCTCTATGCAGTTCAGGCTAGCCTTGAGCTCATTTTTGTAGCCCAGACTGGTCTAAAAAAGCCAGTTAACACCTTTTAAAATTCTAGAAAAGTTTTCTAAAGTAAACATGAAAAACCTTAGAAAACTATAAAAGGATTTTTATAGGCAAATTGTATTTTAGAGCCTGAGTTGGTAATGTGCACCTATAATCCCTTGGAAGGCTAAGAATTGCTAAGAGTTCAAGGCCAGCCTGAACTACATAGCAAGACCCTATCTATAAGAAATAGGAAGAGGGCCCGGCGGGATGGCTCAGTGGTCTAAAGCACCTGCTTGGGAAAGCTTGGGCGGCTTCAGCGACTGTGGTTCGATCCCCGGCACCACATGCTGCGCCAGCCCTGCTCTTGAGGTGGGCTGAGCCGGCCATGAAAATGAGTGAATAAACAAAGGTTCTAAAACAAAAAAAAATAATAAAAAAATATTGAAAAAAATCAGATGGGGCAAGCTATTCAACATGTAGCAATAACTGGACTATTCAGTATAGGGGAAATTATGTTACAAACTTGCATCATCAAAATTAATTTATTAATTTCATCTTGATTAGTCAGCTGAGTGTAAAATCAAAATAGCAAACTGGGCCAGCAAGATGGCTCAGCAGTCTAAAGTGCCAGCTTAGGCAAGCTTAGGCAACCACAGGGACCACAGTTCAATCCCCAGCACCACATACTGTGCCAGCCCCACCCCCCAGGGCAGGCTGAGCTGGCCATAACATAAAATAAATAGCTAAAGTTTAAAAATAAAATAAAAAGTAGTGAACTGAAAGGAAATATTAAAATGGCTTAATATCCTTTCTCAAAGTTCCACTTTACTAATCTGTCCCCTATAAATGCCAAGTTATCCTAGATGTGTGTGTGTGTGCCAGCACTACTTATAAAACTAAAAAAAAAAATTTTTTTGGTAGTCTCACTATGCAGTTCAGACTCCTGGTGACCTTCCTGTTTCAGTTTCCTGAGCACTGAGATTAGAGGCATACACCACCATAGTTCAGCATGCCCAGGGCAGGGCCAGCACTGTATGTGCTACTGGGGATTGAACTCAGGTCTTGAACTTAGACCACTGAACTATCTCCCTGGCCAAAACTGAAAATCTGAATGATTTTTTTTTTTTTTTTTTAATTTTAGGGAAGGATCTACAGTAGGGTATTCAGGGTCTTATTACTAGATCGAAATTCTAGTGAGCTGCCTTTTTATAGCCTCCCAAGAGCTGGGATTACAGATATGTGCCACCATACCCAGTGTCAATAGCCTCTCAGTGCACCCTGGAGGGGAGTGGCACACCAGGCCCAGGAATTGGACCCCCAGCCCTTTCAGGCACTTTAATCCACTGAGCTGTTTGGCCAGCCCTGGACAATCAGTGTCCGCCAACAGGGTAATAATGGCTAAATACAATTTTGTGGAGTTTAAGACTATTTCATAAACCATGGTATATTTAAGAAAAACCATGAAGGGGCTGGCAAGACAAATCAGTGGACTAAGTGCCTGCTTTGGCAAGCACAAGGACCAGGGTTCGATCCCTAGTCCCACATGCTGTATTGGCTACCCCCACTTGGAATGGTGGCACACGCCTGTAATCCCAGTGCTGCGAAGGTTGAAAACAGGAGGATCACTACAACCCTGAGTCACATAGTCAGAACCTGTACTAAATACATAAATGGAAATAAAAGAAACAAACAAATACCATACAGCTGATAAAAAATGATGAAGTCCAGAGACATGTATGCAATACAGAAGAAATGCAAGCTTGATAAAATTTTTTTTACAGGGCCCGGCAGGATGGCTCAGTGGTCTAAAGCGCCTGCTTAGGAAAGCTTGGGCGGCTGCAGGGACCCCAGTTCAATCCCTGACACCACATGCTGTGCCAGCCCTGCCCTCGGGGCAGGCTGAGTTGGCCATAAAAATAAATAAACAAAAGTTCTGAAACAAGAAAAAAAAATAAATAAATAAAGTTTTTTAAAAAGAAAAAGTTCTGAAGCAAGAAAAAAGTAAATTGTAAAAAATAATAATTAAAAAAATTTTCTTTACAGGATTAGGGTTTGAACTCATGACCTTGCACTTGCCAGGCAGGCATTTGTACCATGGAGCTATCTCCCCAGCCCCTATTGATAAATTTATAAAACAAGCTGTGAAATATAATATTTTTATTTCTAGAAGCTGAACAACACCATTCATAACCCCCCAAATGATTTTTAAGTCATATAAAATTTCCCATCACAAGACATAATTCTTTATCCCCACAACTGAAGGGAGGAGAGGTTGATCTGGCCCACAGTTTCAATGGGTTCCATCCATGGTCAGTGGGCTCTGAAGCAAAAACATTATGCGGCAAGGGCAGGGCAGGGCAAGCAAGAAAGCTGCTCGTGCCATGAAGGCCAGTAAACCTACAGAAAGGAGGAGCTAGGGACAAGAATATACCCACACGTCCTTACATCACATTCAGATACAATTTATCAGTGACTAAATTCATAATGAATATAGTGCCATGATTCTGTTAATTCAGCTTCTTCTGGACAGCAGGTAACATGGTTAAACCTAAGAATTCCATGAGCACAAGCCACTGCTGTGCTTCTCTGGCGATGTGTGCTCCTTTGTTAGATGCGGTGTTGTGTGGGACACTGTGAAAGGATGAGACATTCTATGAGTCCACAGATGGCATTTTGGTGGAAGTGTTTGTGTAAAGGGGAAACAAATCCCCAGAATAAGTGTCTATTCCAGTAAGGACAAATTGCTGCCTTTTCCATTGCAGAAGTGGTGATATAATCAGTCTGCCACCAGGCCACATATCGACCATGCCAGGGAATGGTGTCACATCAAGGACTCAGTGTTGGTTTTGGCAGGATGAGCACTCAGCAGAAAGAAAGAAAGAAAGAAAGAAAGAAAGAAAGAGAGAGAGAGAGAGAAAGGAAGGAAGGAAGGAAGGAAGGAAGGAAGGAAGGAAGGAAGGAAGGAAGGAAGGAAGGAAGGAAGGAAGGAAAGAAAAGAAAAGAAAGAGCCAAATGCACTGCCCAGGTCAGCCCACTCTGAAGATTTCCCTCCAGGAGTGGTCTAGAGACAGAATGTATCTGCAGCTGGCTACCTCCAGGTGGTGCCTGTGTAACATGCAGAGCCATCTGTAAGCCAAGGTTTCATCTCTTCCTGTCAGGGAGTCATAGAGTACGCCCGTGAAGCCTACAGGCAGCAGTAGAGCAGCAGCACAAACCACAGCCACTTCTTCAGGTAACTAATTTCCTTTCCCAGCACCTGGCTGGGCCTGATCACATATCACTACTTCCAGACACACATCTCTAACCAGGCCCTACCTCCTGACCACATGTGGCTACAACTGCATAATGAAACTCTGTCCAAAAGCAAAACACTAGAAAGAGAGAGAGAGAGAGAGAGAGAGAGAGAGAGAGAGAGAGAGAGAGAGAGAGAGAGAGAGAGAAAGGTGCATGCCTATGAGCCTACAATGCCAGCAGTGAAAGGCTGAGGCAGGAAGACCCTAAATTTAAGCCCAGCCTGAGCAATGTAGTCACTTAACCAGAACCCTGTCTCAAAATAAAAAAGGGTTGGGGATATAGGTCAGTATGAAGGCCCAGGGTTCAATCCTCAGTACAACAAAATAATAATGTATATAATTTTTTTTTCTTTATGAGATAGGGTCTCATTATGTAGCTCAGGTTGGCTTCAGTCTTGCAGCTATCCTCCTGCCTCAGGCTCCTGAGTACTGGGATTATAGATGTGTACCACCATACTGGCCTAAATATTTATTTATTGTATATAAATTCATAAAATACACAACGTACACACAATTATAGGTTTGCTGCACATCAAACCTATTATTTCAGGTAGTACCTCTAAATTTGAATCAAGTTCATAATAAAGGCTTTACTGATACAGTTGGCAAGGTAAAATCAAAAGAGAATGGGCTAGAGATATGCATCATCAGCACACAGTGCCTGGCAAGTGTGAGGCCCCAAGTTAGATTCCCAGTACAAATAATAATAATAATAATAATAATAATAATAATAATAATAATAATAATAATAATAAAGCAGGAGAACACCATTGAGGCTAGTATGAGCAAGCCTCTGAGAAATGCTGCATGGTCACAGTCGAGTCCAGGACTGAAGTCAGCTGCTGTGGCTCCTGGTGGGAGGGAGGGAGTTGGGTAGAGAGGGCAGAGGCTGGGTGTCCTCAAGCTTTCATGGTCTTCTCAGCTGAGACGTGCTCTACTCAGCTTCTCCCACCAGATGAGTGGTGGGTCCTAGAACTGGGACAGGCACCTTAAGGACAGATTCTACCATCAGGGCAGCCTATCCAAGGCTCTCTGCCCCACTCAGCTCCTTCCTGGAAGGTGTCAGTCTGTTGTACCTGGATGTAAACAATTTTAAGGCTTGGGCAATGGCTCTGGCCAGCCTCCTTCAGGTTCACTGCCATGATGATTACCTGGTGATGCTCAAGCAATTCGCATTTTGGTTCAGGAACACCTAACACAGGATGCAGTTGCTAAGGCAAATCAAGCGAAAGAGGGTTTGCCTGTTGCTTTAGACAAACATATTCTTGGCTTTGACAGGGGAGATGCAGTTCTTAATGAAGCTGCTCAAATTCTGCGATTGCTGCAGATAGAAGAACTCAGAGAGCTACAGACAAGAATTAAGCCATAGTCGCTGTTCAGGCACTTATTGCTGATCCAAAGACAGACCACAGACTGGGGAAAGTTGGAAGATGAGCACGTTAGACTCCAACCCCTTCCCTGTTTTTTTTT
>PVJA010040406.1:0-18486 GCA_004027025.1 Myocastor coypus | reverse complement strand
TCTCACTATGCAGTTCAGGCTGGCCTTGAGCTCACTTTTGTAGCCCAGGCTGGTCTTGAAGTTGCACCAATCCTCCTGCCTCAGCCTCCCAAGTGCTGGGACTACAGGTGTGAGCCAGCACGCCCGGCCCTAGTATTAACTTTTAAGATGTACAGATCTGAAGATGGCCAGGAAGCACTGCCCAGGCAGCAAGGGCTGTGGCTGGAAGGCTGCCTTGCTAACTGCCCTCAATAAAGTGATAATGAGAGCAAGGTCACAAGTTCAATCGAGACTAAGCCAGACTTTACAAGGCAAGAAACTCTTGCCTTCACAGAGGTCATCACCTAGCTATAGCCACTCAGGTAATAACTGTGAATCTGTCATTTGTCACTCGTTACTACCGGCAGAAGGAATAACTCAAGACGTGGGTCAGAGGCCTATGTATGTAAAAAGTTATCCATGCATGCCAGGTGTGGTGGCACATGCCTAGCTTCCCAGCACCCGAGTGACCAAGGCAGTACGGTGGCCAAAATTTCGAGGCCAGCCTGAGCTACACACTGAGTTCAACCCCAGCTTGAAGTACATAGCTAGACCTTGTCTCAAAAAAAACAAAACAAAACAAAAACAATCAAAAGATCCCTATGCATTCAGGCCCCTAAAAATTCTACTTGTTACTAATGCCCAAAATTTACAAAAACTTTTTATGCTATTCTTGTTATCTCTGGAAGCTTGGCAGCTAGCTAAAGAGTAGGTGGTGACTCAAAGCTGTCATTAAAAAAAAAAAAAAAAAAAGGAGGCTGAAGGAGGAGGCCTTCTCTGGAAGTCCTAAAAACTTACTGGAAGTCTTGGTTCTCTGCCCAATAAAACTACTTTCACATTATAACCACCCAATAAATGTTTACAGAATGGGCTGAAAGGCAGGAAATTCTCTACAGTAAGTCACAGTCCTCTGGCCTCTTCCCATTTCCCCCTTGAACATCTGTCAAAAGCAGACAGAAGGAGGATGCCTCCGCTACGTACTTGCTTCTGTTCAAAAATACAAATCACCAATATCCGATTTATGAGGTCAGCCTCTGTGGCTGGAACCTAGACATATAATGTAAAAAAAAAATAAAATAAAAACTGGGCTGCTAGGGGCCAGTGAGATGGCTCAGTGGTCTAAAGTGCCTGCTTAGGCAAGCTTAGGCAAGCTCAGGGACCATGGTTTGACCCCCAGTACCACATGCTGCACCAGCCCCACCCCCAGGGCCAGCTGAGCCAGTCATAACATTAATTAAATAAATAAATAATTAATTATTTTTTAAAAAGGGGGCTGCTAGTGAGCAAGGTGCTTACAATAACTTGGGTGGGTCGAACGTCTGCTCCAGAGGCTCTGCAGGCTGGCAGCAGGCCTTTGCAAAGCACTGCTGTCTGTCCTAAATTACAACGGCTGCATCCCATGCCTGTGCCTGCAAGCCTCCAGAGCACGTTAGGTTCCAACAGCAACCGGCTCAACCGCATATTAGCCACCTTCTTATAACGATCTCATGAAAACGCAAGAAAATTAGGAAGGTTGATTCTTACAGCTACTAGAAAAGCCAAAGCACAGATGTAATCCAAAATGCTGTAACCCAGTATCAGCCAAAATATTTCTGTCCCAAACATCAGCTTAAATTGTCTAGGAAGAAAAGTGCTAGTCATCTCCCAAACCAGATGTTCTTAAATTGGCATTAGCTACATCAGTGGGCTTCCATCCCAGGGCCTCCAGAGGGACTTTGGGGTTCCCGTAACTGTTTTCTCTGGATTCTATGTGTGAAATATTTTTTATGCTTAAAAAGCTGTGACAGGTCCGGGGAGATAGCTCAGTGGGATAAATGCCGCCTGGCAGGCACAAGGTCCGAGTGTGATCCCCAGTACTGCAAAAACAAAAAAACAGCTGTGACAAGGTCTGTGCCACATTTGTTAAACGGCAATAAAAACAGCACACGCATTCACATGTGTTAGAGACCAAGTGTAAACGCATCAGTTCAGCTGCCAGGACACTTTGACTTTAGGCAGACCTAGGAGGCAACTCTCTTCTGCCAGCTTTTTCCACATATCTCAGCTCCTTGTAAACATGTCACTGATTAGGAAGGCTGCAGCTCGGTGATGGGGTGTGTGTGTGTGTGTGTGTGTGTGTGTGTGTGTGTGTGTGTGTCCGGGCCTGTCACCCAGTAGATATGCACTCTAAAGGCACATTTCCAACTCTTTAAATTTTTTTTAAAGGTTTCAGTCAGGGTCTCGCCAGCTGGTCCGAGCCAGCTATCGCACCTGGTCTTCCTGCCTCAGGAATTCCAGGTGAGTGCCACGGCACACAGCTGTGCTGGATACTGCAACAACCCAGGTTAGTGCACAGCAGCTCACAAAGAGCATACTCAGGAGTAGGGGTTATCTGTACAAGTATGCCATGAAAATAAAACACGGAAATAAACGAAAAGCTGCACTTGTGACTATAACAGCACCCAAGTAATTACGAATATATGTTTCCATGTTCTCAATTAGGAAAAATGTGTACTAGGGCTGGCCAAATAGCTCAGGGGATGAAAGCACCTGCAAGCAGGTGCAGGGGCCTGTCCCTGGGGCACGCTGAGATGGCAATTGAGACTAGGTGTGGTGGCATGTGCCTGTAATCCCAGTCTTCGGAGGCTGTAAACAGGTAGATTGAATCCAATCTAGTAGTGAGAACCTGAATATGATGCAGACCCTTCCCTAAAATACAAAAAAAAAAAAAAAGGAAAAACATGTGTGTGTGTGTGTGTGTGGCACTAGGGATTGAACTCAAGACCCTGCACTTGCCAGGCAGCGCTTATTCTACTGAGCTATCTCCCTGGCTCAAAAAAAACATATACTAATAAAACAAAGTTATACTAGCAAAGTAGTATTTGATATTTTCTATCAAGAAAAAAATTAAATTGTTAAAAAGAGTTTGAGCCAGGCGTGGTGGCTCACGCCTGTAATCCCAGCACTTGGGAGGCTGAGGCAGGAGGATTGGTGCGAGTTCGAGACCAGCCTGGGCTACAAAAGTGAGCTCAAGGCCAGCCTCAACTACATAGCGAGACCCTGTCTCAAAAAGACAAAAAAAAAAAAAAAAAAAGAGTTTGAAATAAGCAAGTCCAATTTACAGATTTTGAAATTTTTCTACAAAGTAACCATCAGAGGAACTGAAGATCTCTCAAATCTCTTTGACCACATCTCCGCACTTGTATAGTTCCCTTCAAATGCAGTGAGAAATCCAGACATTTTTATTGGTAGTGTTTTGGTTGAAGTTTTTTTTCCTTTTTTTTAATTTGAGACAGTCTCACAATGCAGTTAAGACTGGCATAAGAAACTTTTTTTTTTTTAATGTATTTGGTATAGGGTCTCACTACGCAGCTCAGACTCATAGTGATCCTCCTGTTTTCAGCCTCCCCAGTGCAGGGATTACAAGCATAGATCAAACCTTGGTCCTTGGGCTTGCCTAAGCAAGTACTCAGTCCACTGGGCTATCTCCCTGGCCTAAGAAACTTTTTTAAACTTGATTCTGAAAGTCAAAAAAGTGTCTCGGTTCATAGCTTTTCACTTTATATTCCAATTACAGAGATTAATTTATCATATTAGGTTTCATGCTCAGTCTTTTTGCAGAATGACACTGTTCTCAAATTACCAAGCTGGGAGAAGAGGAAATGTTACATTTAGCTAATTCCCTGTGATGCCTATTTAAAGAAGAGCTATGTCCTGAAGGTTAGAAAGGAAAAGTATAAGCCTGGCGTGGTCATGTGCACCTGTAATCCAGCACTTAGGAGGCTGAAACTGGAGGACTGCTGCAAGTTCAAGACCAGCCTGGGCTACAAAGTAAGCTCAAGGCCAGCCTGGACTACATAGCCGGACCTTGTCAAAAGAAAGAAAGAAGGAGGGGCCTGGCGGAATGGCTCAGTGGTCTAAAGCGCCTGCTTGGGAAAGTTTGGGCGGCTTCAGGGACCGTGGTTCGATCCCCGGCACCACATGCTGCACCAGCCCTGCCCTTGGGGCAGGCTGAGCCGGCCATAAAAATGCGTGAATAAACAAACAAAGGTTCTGAAACAAGAAAAAAATAAATAAAATAAAAATTATTTAAAAAAAGAAAGAAAGAAAACGCAAAAAATTATAATATTAAATGGTTGTCCCCTGGCACCAAGGGCTGCTTCAGGACCATGCTCCCACAATGGATACTGAAATCTGCAAGGCTTCAGGTTCCTGATACCAAATGACACTGGGTTTGCATGGAAGCTGTACACAGCCTAAGTCATTTCTAGATTACTCCTCACACCGGGTACAAACTGTTGTCATTCTGTGTTTAAGGAACAAAGACAAGGAGGGTTTGCACATGCTCAGTATGGTCGTAACTTTTTCACCAACACTTGTGATGTGTCATCAGTTGAATCTATGGCTGCAGAACCCAGGGGTACGGAGGGCTAAGGCACACCTGAGACGATGCTCACCTTCCGGGTGACAGCTAATGAGCCAGAGCTGCCGCCCTCAGTTTTCCACTCTAATAACCCACACCAACTGAAAACAGCCATAAGCACCCACACTGATACTATAACCATACACAAGTTAGACGAAGAATACACATTTTTTTTTTCTTTTTTTGTCTTTTTGAGACAGGGTCTCGCTATGCAGTTCCGGCTGGCCTTAAAATCACTTTGGTACCCCAGGCTGGTCTCAAACTCGCACCAATCCTCCTGCGTCAGCCTCCTGAGTGCTGGGATTACAGGCGTGCAACACCACGCCCGGCTAGAATATACATTTTGAACAGATGTTTCCTTTTAGTCATTCTTTTCTAAATGACTAAGGGGTCTCTCCATGGGCTTCAGGCTGGCCTGGAGCTTACTCTGTAGCCCGGGCTGGCCTCTAACTCATGATGGCTCTCCTGCCTCTGCCCCCTGAGTGCTAGGATATAGGTGTGCAACACCACATCCAGCTAAACATTCTTAAGAGCTTAGGAACTTCGTAAGTATCCTATTTATTTATTATTTGTTTTTATCTTTTTGAGACTGGCTATGCAGTTCAGTCTGGCCTTGAGCTCCCTTTTGCAGCCCAGGATGGTCTCAAATTCACATCGATCCTCCTGCCTCAGCCTCCTGAGTGCTGGGATTACAGGCGTGAGCCATGCCTGGTTTTATATTTAATTTTAATTTATGCGTTTGGTACAGGGTCTCCCTCTTTACACAGCTGGGACTCGCAGTGATCCTCCTGTTTTCAGCCTCCCCAGCACTGGGGTTACAGAGGTGCACCACCAGAGTCCACAGGATGGACTTTGTTCCTGGCTCATTCCCCCCTAACCTCCCAGGGTTGGCCTGTGTGGCATATGGTGCCAGGGATTGAACTCTGGTCCCTACACTTGCCTAAGCAGGCATTAAGATGGCTAAGCTATCTCACCAGTACTTATATTTAATTTTAAAAAGGAAGTTCCCAGCTGGGGAAATAGTTCAGTAGAATAAGTGCTTGCCTGCTAAGCTTAAGATCTGAGTTCAATCCCCAGTTCTGCAAAAAAAAAAAGATAGCAAAAAGGAAGTTCCCTGTAGAAATCTTCCAGTAAAATCAGAACTCCAGGAAAAGGCACCATTTAACTCCAAGACAAGACGCTCACCGGCCATGAGCCAGCAGCACTAATACCCAAGGATCCAGGGAAGCAGGAACCACACTTGGAACTACTCTACCGCATCGTTGTCTGCAGGAATTAAAACACAACAACGTCCCCATGTATTCAAGACCAGGATGCAGCAGCCCCCTTGAAAGCAGAACTTACATTCTCATGCTTCATGTGTTTCAGTAACCGAAGCTCTCGGTAGGTCCTTTTGGCGTGAATGATAGACTGAAACGGTCTGGACAGCTTCTTCACTGCCACGCGCAACCCAGTTTTTGTGTCAAAGGCAGCACTGCAGAGAGGGGAGGGAAAAGCAACAATTAAAAGTGCTGCAAATACTAGTTTTGAAATATTTATAAGGCTATTTCCAGGTCAGAGAGATAGCTCAGTGGTCTAAAGTGCCTATTTAGGTAACTTCAGCTGGTTTGATCCCCAGAACCACATGCTGCGCCAGCCCCACCCCCAGAGCAGGCTGAGCCAGCCATTAAATAAATAAATAAATAAATATTTTTAAAAATGCTATTTCATTTCCAAATTAAGTGGGCTATCATAAAATATAAAAAGCAAAGGCAAAACAAAAACCAGAGAGAAAAAACTAAACAGATCTATAATTTTATTATCCAAAGGATTCTTCTACTACTTTTGGTATTTTTCTTTTCTTTTCTTTTCTTTTTTCCTTTGGTATTTTTCTTTTCAAATCTTTTCTGTAAATCAGGTGTTGGTATCACCCCCCCGCAAAGGGTCAGATAGTAAGATTCAGACTTGGGGCACCCTAAAGTCTGTGACAACCACTCAGTTTGTGATTGGAGCCAGAAAGCAGCCAGATAATAAGATCAGAACACAACACTGTGTGGCCGCATTTCACACTCTGCAAGAACAGGCAGTTGCCTAATCCAGATGAGCCAACCTACTGACAAACACCGAGCTGGGCTCTTTTTGTCATCCTGTGCTGGCCACCCACCAGTCACCTCGGCACCATGCGCCGCCTGGCCACAGCAGAGCCCTCTGTAACCAGTGTTTTCACAAAAATTAGCTGGCACAAAATTTCCTGAGGACAGAATATCTGGCACTTTCTAGAGTCTGAGATGCAGTAGAAACTCCAACATCCCCGCCCCTGGGTAAGAAGGGGAGAGAGAGGAAGAGAGAGAGGGGGAGGGAAGAAAAAGGAGAGGGAGAGAGACCAGGAGAGGGAGAGGGAGAGAAAGGAAGGAGGACGAGAAAGAAGGAAGGAGGGAGGGAGGGAAGGGAGGGAGGGAGGGAGGGAAGGAAGGAGGGAGGGAAGGAAGGAAAGTAATTTTACATAGCGGTGCATGTATGATGAAATAAAACAGGAAGATGGGGGGAGAGAGAGAGAACTCCAGCTCCTAGGACGTCTAGGAAATTCACTGCACTCATAAGTCAACAGCAAAGCAGTAACTGTTTAAAAATCAAAAAAGAAAATGAGCTTCAACCTGAAGAAATAACCGCGCCACCATCACCATTTTTTAGTCTTTACCACATACACGTAATTGTTCTGAGTGCTTCCCATCATTTTCCCTGGATTAGCTCTTTTAATCCCTCAAAGTAAGTGTTACTTCCTCAGTAATAAGGACCCTGAGCTGCGCAGCGATCCCCAGCTCGCTGTTAAGAAGGGGAGGCTCGGGCGGGGCTGCGGGCAGAGCCTGGGAGCAGAGGGGAGGAGGGCGGGGCCTGTGGTGCAGAGGGACAGAGCCGGATCTATGGGACAGCACCAGCAAGAGGTCTGAGGCCATGCCGTGATGAGGCTTTCTGGTCGTTACCCGCTCTGTCCCAAGCAAAGTGGACTTCGTGACTGTTTAACCCAGGAACTGCTTTAGGCCACTTTCCCTTCACACGTGTCCTTGCCCTCCATTCGCAAGGCGAGAGGCTGCTCTACACTCCAACCTTTTTCCACCTGACCTCCCCATCGTCATCCTTGTGATCCTCTCGTGGCTTTGCCAACCAAGGCTGCCTGGCTCTCCCAGGCCTACCGGGAGAGGGCGCCCGTGCAGCCCCGGCCCTGGGGTTAGCCTGTGGGATACAATGGGCTCTGTGGGGCTCACACCTCTCCAAAGGCGCAGGTCTTCCCATTTGTCCCCCCTCAAAGCCCCTGCTCACAACTTTCTCTCCGCTGCTCCTCTCTGCTGCTGTTATCTACTGACTTGGAATTTCCTGTCATGCAACACAAACTTTGTTCCTTCTTGAAAATCTTTGTCCAGTCCACTCCCAATGTCTGTCATCATTCTTGGCAACGGTCACTACCCAGATGAAGGGCACATCGATGTCCTGTTGCCTGATCTCTCTGGGAAACCCCACCTCACTCAGCCACCTTCGGGTACCCCCAGCCCTCCTCCACTCCCACCAAAAGTGCCCTCCCTACAAAACTTGGCCATAAAGCGCCTGCAAGCAGGCACAGCAGCCAGGGTTCGATCCTGGGCCTGCCGTGCCAGTGCCAGTGCCAGCGCCAGTGCGGGCCCCGCCCGGTTCCCAGGATACACTGAGATGGCAACTGAGACTGGGCATGGTGGTATGCACCTGTAATCCCATCCCTTGGGAGGCTGGAAACAGGAGGATCCCAACGAGTCTGATCTAGTAGTGAGTGAGACCCTGAACACCCTGTAGACCCTTCCCTAAAATACAAAAATCTTGGCCATGCCACTTGGTTCCGGGCACAATCCTCCTGTCTGTCTCAGGTTATGTCTAGTGTACTTGCTCAGTGGTAACAAATCACTCCACTCCCTCCCTCCCTCCCTCCCTCCCTCTCCCCACCTGATGTTCTTATTTGGAGAAAAACCTAACCTTAGATGACCTTGACCACTGAAATCCCCAGATCTGAATGCAAAGAACTAACTGGCTGAAGACAAAAAGAATGCACTGTCAGGCAGACTGGTTGCATTCGTAATTTCTTTCTTTTTTTTTTTTCCTTTTGAGACAGGGTCTCACTATGCGGTTCTGGCTGGTCTTGAGCTCCCTTTTGTAGCCCAGGCTGGTCTCGAACTCGCACCGATCCCCCTGCCTCAGCCTCCAGAGTACTGGGATTACAGGCGTGTGCCACCACGCCCGGCCTGCATTCGTAATTTCTGACCTTGACAGTGTCAGTCTTTCCTAGCGAGCTCCTTTGCCAAGTGACCACTCCTCTCCCAAGTGACCCACTGCACTTTGTCCTCAAATCCCAACTCCCTCAACTGAGCAAACTGAAACCATTGAGGGGCGCTTCATGCTGAATCTGCAAAGCCACCTTCCCTGCAGACTCACTCATGCCCCTTCTCAGCAAAACAGCCCGGACCTCAACCCACGCTCAGGCCCCACTCCCAGACCTCCTCTACGGCTTCGCTCCTTCCGCTCCTTCCCTGCGTGCGGTGCCAGATCGCCTCCCTTTACCGTACCGTCTGTATTTTCTCAAGTTCTTTGTTTGATCCCAGCACACACTGAGATTTAGGAACCACTAATTGAGACTGCTGTTGTTCCAAGTGTGCTCCGTGGTGCAGAAGCATTCTCGAGATCTGAGAGGGGTGACAGCAATATGGAATCCCAGACCCTCAAGTAGGATATATATATACATAGTATAAAATATATATATATATTTATTAATATATACGTATTTATTTTGTCTTTTTGAGACAGGGTCTTGCTATGCAGTTCAGGCTGGCCTTGAGCTCACGTCTGTAGCCCAGGCTGGTCTCGAACCCACAGCAATCCTCCTGCCTCAGCCTCCCAAGTGCTGGAATTACAGGCGTGCGCCACCACGCCCAGCTTCTCTTCTCTCTCTCTCTCTCTTTTTTTTTTTCATGCTCTCATCTGTATGCAGGACTTTAAAATTAGATACTGTCAAGATACTGAAAACAGGGGCCAGGGAGATAGCTCAGGGGCATTAGTGCCTGCCTGGCAAGTGCGAGGTCCTACGTTTGATCCCAGTCCCACAAAAAAAAAAAAAAAAAAGATACTGAAAACTCTCTGTTACTAAGATCTCATCTCTGAGCAAACTACCACACATTTTCACATAAAAGACACAGCGAGTTCCCAACACCCAAGCTACTCCTCACTGTCTTGTCATCATACACAAAATGACAGTCCATGTGGTCAAGCAGAAATCGAGTGTCATCCTTCCTCTTTTCCTTTCCCGCAGACCCCCTGGGCACCACCATCCAAATCTATCACCAAGTACAGTGCTTGGTACCAGCAAAATACTCCAACTCAAGTTTCTCCTAACTTGCCCACTTAGGATCAGTAGGCATAGCCTGCCTTCGCATCCTGGACTCGCTCCTTCTTCCTGTTTTGCCTCTCTTCATATATTCTATACTAGCACCCAATACATCTCTTAAATACAGCTGACTGTGGCACTCAGGTGCTTTGAGCCACTCAAGGAGTTTCTCAATGGGGCTGCAAGGCCCAGGCGACCTCCTCCATCTGACCCCAGGACACCACAACCCCCAATCCGGCCGGCTCCCCTGCTGCCCCTCCCACCCCCACGCCTGCTACTAAGATCTGAACACGCCAGCTCCTTTCGGTTCCTAAAACTATTCTGGATGGGCTGTGCCTGGTTCCTGAGAATCTCTTCGCCCTCGCCCTCCTTCCACCCCATCACTCAAAGTTCTGCTCCTCCAAGGATGGGTGTGGTCACACCCTGGAGACGTACCTGGAAGCTCGTGAGCAGTCACCTTTGCAACCCCTTCGTGGCTCCCTCTTTAGCTCACATGGAAGGGGAGGAGGCTCAGATCCCTCTGGCTCCTCTGTCCCCTCCTCCCCCACACAACAGTGACTTCTCTCTGAGAAGTACCAAGTGCATTTTTGCTCTTCTCTAAACTCGGTTCTCCAAACTGGCTCACAAGTGGGGAAATAGCCAAGGCTCCCATGTGACCCGGCTCCTTCAACTCTCTGTCCCCAAAGGGCACCTGCTCGGCCCACAGGGACCAGCTGGACAGCGGGTTCCTAGCTGGCCTGCCTGTGGCCGAGCTCTGAGGGGGAGACAAGAAGCCCACCCGAACAACCCGTCCACGCGCTTTCCACACCAGCTTTACAGTAACAGAGTACATGTTTTTATCTCTACGTGACTCCAATATCTGTTCACTGGAAGGCAGGCGGGATTAATCAGTACCCTACAGAACTCAACTGTCACTTATTATTAGCATATGTTCACTTTTACAACCCAGTAGAGCAGTTAAATATCAGCACGGCTTTAGGATTAGACTGTACACACACACACACACACACACACACACACACACACACCATATGCCTGCCTGGCAAGTGGTGCAAGGTTGTAGGTTGTGAGTTTGAACTCCGGTCCCACAAAAAAATAAATAAAATAAAATAAAAGGATTAAACTGCCTGGGTTTCAAGTCCAGTTCTGCCACTACTAATCTCTGTATGGTTTTGAAGAATTAACTTCTTGAAATCTCATATGTGAAATTAAGGTAATGTTCATATCTAATCTGCAGTGTGTCTATTAGAACTGAAGGTAATTACCTTTATGGCAGATCTGGGAAAGAGGTGTTCGGTGGTGAAGTTAAAGTACAGGATCATCCCAACGTCTGCTAGGCACTGTTTTTACAAATGGCAAGTTGGGATTGCAATTGGGGCAACGTGCTTCAGCTGTGAGCTCCTCAGTGTTAACCCGCCCCGCATGTGCGTAGTTCCACTTTACTCTCAGCGCGTTGGAAAGCCGCTCCAGCAGCGGGGAATGCTTCTTTTGTAAAATGCTTCCTGCCATAACTAACTGTACTGTACAAAGAAATGGTGTCTGTGATTTTAATCGAACTCAGGTAGTACTGATGAAAGATACTTCATAAGGAGCAACTCCCATCTCACCTATACTACTCATCTTTGGGTAAAGTTTTAGTCCCTGAAGTTCTGCTATTCTTTGTGAACCTACAAGGCAATGAATAATGTGCCATCTTACCAAGGCGAAAATACCACCTCAGAAGTATTGACTGAGAAATTCCCTTCACGTTATTCTCTGTTGCTGGAAAGCAGAACAAAGCAAAACAAAATACATATTTTAGCACCTGATGTCAAAAATCTTACCATCTAACTGGGATGATGAAAAGAATGCCCAATAAAATAGTGTAATTATAGACAACAGATCACTTTCCAAATATTAGGTTCAAAAATAGGAATTTGGTTTTTAAAATTTGTATATAAAAATATGTCAGCTTGGGCCGGCCGTATAGCTCAGTGGACTAAGCGCTTGCTTAGGGACGCGCAGAGCCAGGGTTCAATTCCTGGCCCTGCCTGCCGTGCCTGCCGGCTCTGGGGCACACGGTGGAATCCGGACATGGAGGCGATGAGCCTAGGTGCGGAGGTGTGCGCCTGTAATCCCAGTACTTGGGAGGCAGGAAACAAGAGGGTCACACAGGGCTGGGGAGGTAGTTCAGTAGAATAAGTGCTTGCCTGACAAGCACAGGGTCCTGAGTTCAATCCCCAGTGCCACAAAACAAACAACCAAACAGGCAAGCAAGCAAACAAGTCAGCTGGCTTCAAAATCTTATCTATTGCAACCATCCAAAGAACCTCCACATAGCTACGTGCACAAGGTATAATCCTAATGCCAAAAAGAGTAAGCTTTGGGAGTAAAGAATGACCCTGTTACTGCGGGGGAAGTCTGAGCCCTCACATGCATGTGTGCCCAGTCCAGAAATGCCTAGTGTACTCCGGGCTTTTAACATAATACATATCTCTACCCTTTGATTTTTTTAAAAATGAGCTTGCATCTTTGAATAAGGTCATTAGTAAAGCTAGAAGCACAAATCATTCTTTGTTTTTGTCACTCAAAGAGGCACTCTAATGAAACCACATTAGCAATTACACTGCCTTCAGACGGTGCTTGCATGCCTATAATAATGGTACCTAAGTTTGTGTCCTCTATCTCTAAAGTGTATTTTATTTTACAAAACAATTTTAAATCTGTCACAATAACTTCAACAAATAGGGGGCTGGGGAGATAGCTGCGGCACAACTGCCTGTCTGGCAAATGCAAGGTCATGAGTTCAAACCTTAGTCCCGCAAAAAATAATAATAATAATAATTTCAACAAATATATATCCAGGGATGCAGTCATTCTTATTGATAGGAATTATAGCCATTCCATTCATATTTTGCCTCTCTCTCTCTCTCTCTCTCACACACACACACTGTATGTATATGTGTGCATATATATGTACATATATATGTATGTATAATAACTCCATGCACACCAATTCTTCCATAATTGCTACTTTCCTTAGAGCAGACTAATTTTCTCTTCAAAGGACACGTGCTCCCTTTTTCAAAACATTTCTGCTTAGAAATGAGCTAAGTGGAGCCAGGCATGGTGGCACACACCTGTAATCCCACCACTTCGTAGGCTGAGGCAGGAGGATCAGTGTGAGTTTGAGACCAGCCTGGGCTACAAAAGTGAGCTCAAGGCCAGCCTGAACTGCATAGTGAGACCCTGTCTCAAAAAGATTTTAAAAAAAAAAAGAAAGACGAAAAAAAAAATGAGTTAAGTGGGAATTGTTCAAAGAAACTGCTGTCTACCTACTAGCTAGCAATCCTTGTAGTGAAAACTTCCAAAGCAAGGAATGTATGATCCATCCCTGCCCCGCCCCAAATTCTAAACTAGTCAAATATTGTTGCTAGCTCTTTTAATGTTTTTTTGCAGGACCAGGGTTCGAACTCATGACCTTACACTTGCCAGCCAGGCACTTGTGCCATGGAACCCCTTTCTTTTAAATTTTTTTTTTTCCAAATATTCTTCCTGGGGCTGGGGAGATAGCTCAGGAACACAAATGCCTGCCTGGCAAGCGCAAGGTCCTGAGTTTGATGCCTGGTTCCGCAAAACAAACAAAAAAAACCCCCAAAAACAAATATTCTTCCTAGCTCCTTGTTTTTTTTTTTTTTTTGTCTTTTTGAGACAGGGTCTTGCTATGCAGTTGAGGCTGGCCTTGAGCTCACTTTTGTAGCCCAGGCTGGTCTCGAACTCGCACCGATCCTCCTGCCTCAGCCTCCCGAGTGCTGGGATTACAGGCATGAGCCACCACGCCTGGCTCCTAGCTCCTTGTTTCTAGAACAAATCAAAATAATATTTGGAGAAGCAGAATAACATACCTTGTCCTAAGTCGGAGTTACTAAAAGCAGACATTCCTTTACAAAAAAAAAAAAAAAAAGTTTTATCTTTTTTTAAACAAACAAATAGGGGCCCGGCGGGATGGCGCAGTGGTCTAAAGCGCCTGCTTGGGGAAGCTTGGGCGGCTTCAGGGACCACGGTTCGAACCCCGGCACCACATGCTGCGCCAGCCCTGCCCTCGGGGCGGGCTGAGCCGGCCATAAAAAATGAGTGAATAAACAAAGGTTCTGAAACAAGAAAAAAAATAATAAAGAAAACTTAAAAAAAAAAAAATAAAATAAACAAACAAATAAACAAACAGGATGTTGTTGTGTAGTTCAAGCTGGCCTTGAGGTCACTTTGTAGCCCAGGCTGACCTCAAATCCTCCTGCCTCAGCCTCCTGAGTGCTGGGATTACAGGCATGGGCCACCATGCCCAGCTAAAACTGTGGCATCATATGCCTGCACTCTCAGCCCCTGGGAGGCTGAGGCAACAGGGTCTCTGTAAGTTGAAGGCAAGTCTGGGTTACATAGTGAGTTCAAGGCCAGTCTGAATTACACAGCAAAATCTTGCCTCAAAAAAAAAAAAAAAAAAAAAAGATTATAAAAAAAAAAACTTGAGGGCCAGACAAATAGCTCAATGGATTAAAGTGCTTGCAAGCAGGCACAGGGACTAGGGGTTCAAATTCTATGCCCAGGCCTGCCATGCCAGTCCCCCCATGGGGGGGGCACTGAGATGGCAACTGTGACAGGGTGTGGTGGCGCACACCTGTAATCCCAGCTCTTGGGGGAGGGAGCTGTAAACAGGCAGATCACTGCGATCTAGCAGTGAGACCCTGAATACACCGTAGACCCTTCCTTAAAAAAAAATACACCCCCAAAAGGAAACAACTTGATGAAGTAGTTATATTTATTTTCCAAGGAAGGAAGGAAGCAACCAATGGCTAGCAACATTAACAAACCCTGGCGATCCAACATCTGGTGTGCAGGTGGGATGCACAACTCTGCCTGTCCAGCTTCAATGCTCATTTCCTTCCACGATGAAAGCTGGGGCTGAGGAGAGGATGAGCCAGTTGGTTTTGCCTTGAATGATTCACATACCAGTATTACCAGTTGGGAAGATACCTACTTCTGAATCACATTTTTAAAACTAGTATTCCAAGTAGACCCCATTTCCATGAATTGCATCAACAAGTGGGACTACCTTTATGATAGTTAAATTCTCCAGCCAAAAAGCAAGATACACCGTTTAACAAGTGCTCCCCAAAGGGGAATGCACACGAACGTCAAGTTAAAAATGTAGCTTACATCTTATAAAATGACCGATATGATTTTCAAACCTACAAAAAGATATATACACTATACTAGAAGTGATTGCTATCAACAGTAGGGTGTCAGTGTCACTCATGTAACTGCTGACTGTGGCTGGACTGCCCTGACATAATAATATTCATTAAATAAAATTGAATGTTTGTGGCCAGCACAGTGGCACACGCCTGTAATTCCTGCTACTTAAGGAGGCTGAGGCAGGAGGACGAGAAGTCAAAGGCCACCTCGGGCAAAGTGGCAAGAACCTATTTCAAAAAAATAAAAATAAAACAAAGGCTGGGGGTATAGCTCAGCACCACCTGGGTCCAGTCCCTAGTACTGCAAAACGAAAAAAAGTCTGACTGATTTTCATAGTTCCTCCTCAGTTCTGTCCCCCTACACAACAGAGAGCTGGCCTACTGCAGATCTTAATGTATTTTAAGATAATTTTATTTGGCATTTCAATTTGCTTACATATACAGTACTTTGTACCATAATAAATCTAAAGCAGCCTGGGATAGCACAGATGTAAACTGACAACACAGTAGGTGACTGAGAGGGAAAAAGAAGTAGGAAGGAAATAAAGCCTGTGGACAAGGTTAGCAGGTACCTTGAGGTCTTGCTTAGCAAATATCCATTCCGAGTGGACCTCACATTTGGCCCTGGGCCCATTACAGCTATCATGACGGGGGACACCGCCAGTTAGGGCATGAGTCACGGCAGTTGTACAATAAAAACAAGCCAGGCACTCAGGACAAGTGAAGAGAGGCATAATTATTCCTACAATAAAACCAGAGAAAAGTTCCTCCAGCGTGTGTTTATGAGAGAGACACTGTATAATGCAGCAAAAATGTTACAAACATCACCCATCAACATCATTACAGAAATGTAATAGCAGGCTTCAGAGGGTTCTCTGCTCAGGGCAGCCGGCAGTAGAGGCTGCTGGCACAAAGCCAGCATGCCAGGGTTGGCCATCGGGAGAGCAGGGAGGAGGCACAGAGCCGCTCTTGCAGAGCTGATCCAAAAGGAAACCTGAAGTGCGTTCACAAGTCAGATACCGAGCTCCACAGTCTTGGGACAAATCTCCCACAGTCGGCTGGCTGGAGCGCTCGGCAGAGCTGGGGCGGGTGGGGGACACAGGATGTGCGTGGTTCTGCTCCCTGGCTGGCGCCTGCCTTGCAGGTTTCCTGGGTTCAGCGAGTGTGGGCAGAGCTGCGTGCCTCCCCAGTCAGCTGCGCGGAGAGGAGGGGAAAAGTCTTGAGAGGGGCGCGGCCAAAAGCCGAGTCTGCACTCGGTGGGAACACACATGACTGCAGCAAGCTTTCCCTCGAAGTAACAATTTGGATTGTCGCTTGGCACGATGTAGCAACGCGCTGGGATGAGAAGCGACCTTAGCATCTCTTTGAGTGGTCACATGTGGCTCGTCTAACCCCTGCTGATGTAATAAGTACAATGAGCTGGGCATGGTGGTACAGGGCTGCACTTGGGAGGCTAAGGCAGGAGGACTGGGGGACTTAAAGGCCAGCAGGAGCTGCACAGCCAAGACCTTGGCGAAACGACAACACAAAAGCAAAAATGAACCCTCACTAATGGGGAAGGCCAGGGTGGAAAACAGTGCTAACAGAGCTGGCCTAACATGCCCGAGGCCCTGGTGCTGGATCCACAGTAGGACAAATAATAATAATGGTGAAGAACATCATTTTATTTGGAGAAATTAATGAAAATATTTAGATATATTAAAATCTGTAGTTATATTGAAGTAGTAAGGCTAACAAGTGCATCAAGTTCATTAAAATACCCAAGTAAGGGCTGGGCGTGGTGGCGCACCTCTCTAGTCCCAGCACTTGGGAGGCTGAGGCAGGAGGATCAGAAAGAGTTCGAGACCAGCCTGGGCTACCAAAGTGAGCTCAAGGCCAGCCTGAACTGCATAGTGAGACCCTGTTTCAAAAAGACAAAAAAAAAAAAAAAAACTTGCTGGGGATACAGCTCAGCAGCATAAGCATCTGCCTGGCAGGTACAAGGTCATTAGTTCAATCCCAGGTACCACAAACAAAACAAAACACCTTGCCTTCTTAATAAATAAGTAGTTCAGACTAACTTGCATCTTCCTCCTTCCCTAAAAATGTCTGACACAAATTTCAATAAGCATCACACTGGATACTGCTTTCTTTTTTTCTTTTTTTTTTTTAAATTTATTATTATTTTTTTCTTATTTCAGAACCCTTGTTTGTTTATTCACTCATTTTTATGGCCGGCTCAGCCCACCCTGAGGGCAGGGCTGGCGCAGCATGTGGTGCCGGGGATCAAACCGTGGTCCCTGAAGCTGCCCAAGCTTCCCCCAAGCAGGTGCTTTAGACCACTGAGCCATCCCGCCGGGCCCTGGATACCGCTTTCTACACAAATCTCAACATATTACAGTAACCTACTTGTTCTCTCTTCCTAAATTCAGATAAAGGAATCTACATAGCTTACTGGTAGGGCAGCTGCCTAGAATTTGCGAAGCCCTGGTTCGATCCCCAGTATCAAGAATAATAAATTTATTAACTCAGATAAATACACAAGAGTCACGGTACTTCTTGGGAGAGTGCTCTGCCTCTTCACTTCGGAGAGGACGTCATGAAGGTAAAGGCAGTTTATGCAAAAACTAAAGCTAAAGTCTCACGTGGAGCACCTCCAAATAGCCTGTCCAGAGCAGCAGGGGATCTAGAATGACTTTAATGACGCCCCATGCTCACGGTAGCCTTGGTTCTGCATATCGAACCGTTGGGGCCTTGCTGGGCTTCTGCACTGAGCCACACTGCTGCCCCAACAATCCTAGCACTTACAACACAATTCTGTTTCCTTTATTGTCTTCACTAGCTCTCAAATGCTTGAACATCGGGCCAGCAGGATGGCTCAGAGGTCTAAAGCGCCTACTTAAGAAAGCTTAGGCGGCCGCAGGGACTGTGGTTTGATTCCCGGCACCACATGCTGCGCCAGCCCCGTCCCCAGGGCGTCGTCGTCGTCGTCGTCGTCGTCATCATCGTCGGTCATCGTCATCATCATCAACATATATATATAAACTCAAATGCTTGAACATCTACAAATTAATGTTTTAAGAGTTACAGCATGACTGAAGGCCTGGAGCATGGCTTGGTAGTGCAGCATGAGCCTAGCCCATGTGAGGTCCCCACACCAGCAAGGAAAAAAGAATTCAAAATAATTTGATTTCATCACCCATCCGTTCATTTGTAACGCTGAGGATCTCAGGAGTGCTTTATATCCCCTGCCCTTTAAAATTTGTTTCTTCAAGAATAGTAAAGACACTATTCTGACAGAACTGGGTCCAAACATAATATTTCCTAGCACTATAACAAAGAATGAATGTAAATCCAATTTAATTTAAATGTAAGTCTTATTTTAAAATTTTATAGACTTATAGAACAGGGGTTAGGCAAATAAGTCATGCACCAAACTGTTTGTCTCCTGTTTTTCTCAATAATATTTTATTACAATC
>PVJA010040405.1:0-18524 GCA_004027025.1 Myocastor coypus | reverse complement strand
AAAAAAAAAAAAGAAATAATTTATCTTTTCATAATCCTCATATTTAGCATGAAGTAAGACTTCGCAAGTAAACAGAAGACCTTCAGCAGTATCACTTATTCTTAATTCCAGGCTTTTATTTGTAAAATATTTAAGAGGCTTCTATAGCTTGACTGCCTCCTCTAGAATTTCTGTGCTAGAAATTTAAGCCCTCATGCAACTTTGCTGAGAGGTTAGAACTGATTAGGTCAGGAGGGCTCCATCCTCCTGAAGAGTAAAGTCATCATCCTGGAACTAGCTGAGTTACCACCGATTTCTAATCAGACAGTGAGTTAAGCCCCCACCCCTCCCTCCCCCTCCCCTCATACTCCTCCCCTTGCCCTCTTCTCTCCTTCCGTGTTCTCAGTTCTCCTCGCCTCTCTCTCATTCCTCTTGCCCTTCTGCCTTCTGTCACGAGATCTTGCAGTGGGAAGGCCCATTCCTAATGTGGGCCTCCCAATCTCATACTTCCCAACTTCTAGGACAATAGGAAAGAAATCTACTTTGTATAAATGACTCAACTATTCTCTTATAAAAGCACAAGTGGACTCCTCCAGCAGCTGAAATATTGTAGGACTTCTTAGGCTCTCCAGGTATGAAAAGCTCAATACCTAGTCCTTTAAATGAAGCAAGCTCCTCAGGGGGCCGTGGTGAAGTTTGTGGGCCCACCGTGAGGCTGGCGTCAGGCAGCTGTGGTGCAGAAGAAGTGGCTGCATGAACCTCTGTCTGTGTCTTGATTGCTTCATTTGTAATACGGGAGTATAAACAGATCCTTCTTTGGTGACTTATGCTGGGGCACCTACATGCTTTGCAATGTGGTGAAGAGCATCTCAAAACATGGCTGATATTTTAACAGTAGGTCTCACCTGTCAGTAGCTCACCGAACTGTAAACTTTTGAAGAGTAAGGGTCACTCTAAATCATGTTTTTATCCCTAATATTTACTGAAGGACTAGAAATGCAATAAATAGTTTGGAAAACAACTGACAGGAATGAATAAATATGAAGAGGAAGAAGTAGTAGTAGTAGTAGAAGAAGAAGAAGAAGAAGAAGAAGAAGAAGAAGAAGAAGAAGAAGAAGAAGAAGAAGAAGAAGAAGAAGAAAAGGAAGAGGAAGAAGAAGAAGAAGAAAAGTAGACAGGAATCTGTGTATGATGGTGCAAATCTGCAAACCTCAGCACTCAGGAGGCTGAAGCAGGAGGATTCCTGTAAGTGTGAGGGCAACCTGGGCTATAAAGTGAAATCCTGCCTCAAGTGAAGTAAAACAAAGAAAAATCCACAAACAAAAACACAAGTAGTTGCGAGGACGAAAGAGCTCACCAGCCAGGGTTCTTGGAAAAACTGTTCATGGTCAAGAAAACAGCAAATGTGAAAGCGCTGAAGCGCAAGTGTACATTGTTTTAAAGCAACATCAAGGTGGCCCGTGGTGCAGTAGCAGAAGAGAATAGTAAAGAGATGTATAACTGAACCTTTGGGGTTTATTCTAATTAGAAAACCATGGATGGGATTTCAGTAAATACTCTGTAATACGCTGCATGCTTTGCTAGTCACTGCTGTGATCAGAAGATGCTTTGTGGGGAATAAGTTTAGGAGAAAAGGCAGTTACGACGGGATCTACACGGCAAGGATGTCTGGGTATTATGATTAGGGGTAAGCTGTGGAGGTAGGTAGAATAAATCAGTACAACAGGATGGGGTGACATAAGTTGAATAATTTGTATTAGGGAGAAAATGGAGAACATGTCAATATTGTGTTCTACTGTCTTTAGCTAATTTCGACCCAGATTATAGATAACAACGGTAAGTGGTGGAAAGGAAATTCAAGTCTGATTTAATTACTGCCATCTTTTTAAATGTCACATCACTTCCTGTTTTACCTGTTGCTTCCTTTTTTTTTTTAATTAAAAGCTTTAAATACGAAAAAAAACAAAACAAAACAAAAAAAAAAGTTATGTGGCCAGGGGTGGTGGCCATGCCTATAATGCTGTCACTCAGGAGGCCGCAGCAGGAGCATGTCCAAGATTGTAAGGCCTAGTTGGAAGTACAGGGCAAAACCGACCTTAAGAACAAACAAAATACAAATGACAACGACAACAAAAAACAGTGACTTCTACCTGATGTTATTATGCCTGTTAGTAAATTAACAGTTTTAGCAATTGCCATTTAAAATGTAAAAAATAAAAAAAAGAATTTTCTGACTGTAGTTTTTTTTTTTTAATCTCACAATAAATTGTATGCAGAGATTTGCTATTTTGTTGGCATTTAGCTTATGTGACATTCTTGTGAGATAAATTGTAGTTTCTCATCACTGAGCAGGATTTATGACAGGATACAATTTTGGATCATTTTGGATCTGCTTCTGACAAATATAATCTCTCACTGTCCAATTTAAGCTCTTAACATGTACACTTCATCCTAAACAGAGATAAGAACCTATCTTCTGAAAGAGCCAAACTTTGTAAATTCTTAAGGCTCAGTTCAAGCTCATAAATATCTATTTAAAGCTTGTTTGTGGGGTCATCCAGATAACTGAGCAGACTAAAGCACCTGCTTAGTCAATTCAGGGATGGGAACAGGGGTTTGATCCCTGGTGTGCCATGCTGGCCCTGGCCCTGGAACTCCCTGAAAAAGCAATTGAGACTGGGT
This sequence comes from Myocastor coypus, assembly GCA_004027025.1. Taxonomy (NCBI): domain Eukaryota; kingdom Metazoa; phylum Chordata; class Mammalia; order Rodentia; family Myocastoridae; genus Myocastor; species Myocastor coypus. Next base: position 15,863 of record PVJA010040405.1, on the reverse strand, counting down.
GTGGTGGTGCACGCCTCTAACCCCATTGCTTGGGAGGCTGACCTAGAGGGATCACTACAAGTCCAATTTGTGTAGTGAGACTCTGTAGACCCTGTACTAAATACACTTAAAAAAATCTTGTTAATGTAAATTAGCGAGTCACAGGCTACACGGAAAGGAGCTCTCATTACTTTACAGAGTATGTATTTTCCTAGAGTGAAATTGCAGACAATATTAAAAGAAAATGCAAAACATAGCTGTGTGCCAAGAACTGCAGTGTGGCTACATGACTATATCACTGTTATATTAGAATATCCAAGGCCCTGCCTACCATCCCCAACACCTCAATAAGTGAACAAATAAGAAATAAATAATAAAAAGTAAATAAATAGGTGAATAATTTTTGTTATCTTGACATTTAGGAATTAGAGGCTTATATGCAACTTCCTACTTTGGTACTGCAAGACAGAGCCTACCAATTTATCAAACTTCCCGGCCCTATTCTTGGAAACCTTGATAGGACTCCGCCTGTGGATAAATACCTCACGTGGAAAGTGGCTCAGGACTCTCAGACTAATTCTCTAACCCTGATTAACTTACAAATAGAAGTACACTCTTTTAATATGCAAGAAAGCCAATCACTAGAACAGTTGAAAATAATATATGTTGAGTGCCCCAAGACAGCAGCTATAGTCTTGACATAATTTTTTTTACATCAGGAAAATAGCAGAAAATAATCTAGAGTTTTATTATAGGGTTATGAAGAGCAATTAGAAATTACCAGAGGAATCAGCTCTTGCAGCACCATTTAGCCATTTTGTATTATTTCATTAGACATAAACATATGCATATTTTATTTAGATAAACAGTAAAATCTATGCGGCTCTGTAACCAAGTGCTTGGCTTGTGTGTGTGAGGCTCTGTTCTATCTCCAGTACCATAAATGTATATGTAATTTACTTCACAAAACTGAAATTTTTCTTTACTAATTTATCTTCTGGCTCTATTATACATGGTTTACACACTAATTTTGGGGAGATAGCTGAATAGTATAAGCCCTGGCATGGTAAGCTCAAGGTTCAGAGTTCAATTCCAGAACAAAAATAAAAGGAAAACAAGCAAACAAACAAAACTAGGGAAAGACACAAACACTAATTTTGACTTTTTAAATTATTTGCAATGAAAATCATCCCATCTTGTATATTGCTCCTGAGAGCATAAAAGATTAGATATAAGTGGTGATAATTAGGAAGACTAAAATATATTAAATTCAGTAGCAGCTTCAGAAAGTAGTATTTTATTTAAGTGCATTTAATTTTTTTTTTTTTTTTTTTTTTTGTCTTTTTGAGACGGGGTCTCACTATGCAGTTGAGGCTGGACCTGAGCTCACTTTTGTAGCCCAGGCTGGTCTCGAACTCGCACCAATCCTCCTGCCTCAGCCTCCCGAGTGCTGGGATTACAGGCGTGTGCCACCACGCCCGGCTAATTAATTCTTTAATATTGTTTTCCAAGTGGAAAACTTAAAAACTTCACACTCCTCCCCCATGACGAGGTACAGGGTGTCACCTCAGTATTTGCTGCTAATTAGTTCTAGGTAACACAACAGCTTCTAAAAGTGACAAGTTCCAGGACAAAGGTTTGGTTTGCAAAGTATAAGAAACCATGAGGGTACCCCAATATTTGTAAGATGTCTAACAGAACCCTCTGTATGTGCTATGTCTATTAGCTCAACCCTCTATATATGCTTTGTTTATTAGCTGACCTTTTACAATAATCTATTGAATTAATAAGTACCAGTGCATCTTAATAAAATTAAAAGTCAAGTCAGTTTGATTCAGGCCATAGTGAAAAAAGGATTCAAACTCAGCTCTGCTATACTCTTGGAATTGTCTATAGTACGCCTATGCTGGCAACATTAGTCACTGACTGCACAAAATGAGTAAGATGAAATCTTCTTTTGGAATGTTTACTTGTATATAGAGCGGTGTACACACAAATAGGATGAGCTGATATTGCTATGACAAATGAAATAGATGTTTCCTCCAATATAGGAGGCTACAGGAAAGAGGTAGAATTATTCTGGGCACATACATTATCACGAACATATACTCTTCTCTGATATTTCTTCCTCAGATTTTTCCTTCTTATGGCTCTAAATTCTAAGACAATGCTGCTCACTCTGTTCAATTGCCATGAAACTGCCATGTCATTGATCATTTTTTTGGAAGAATAAAAACTAAAATAGGGCCAGGGATTATAGCTCAGTGGCTTGAGTACCTGCTTGGCAAGCAGAAGGCCTTGTGCTTGATTCCTGGGACCACAGAAATCATTCAACAAACAAAATGCAAAAACTAAAATAGTTATATTTTTTCTGAAATCATTTTTATCTTTTTGTAAAAAAAGTTATCAACATAAGCCAAGAATTATTTATCCTGGTAATTGGTGAATGAATTTAATAGATATCAACTATTGCTTTATTCACTGTAACAATATATTAAAGCACACAATTTTAATTATCTTTGGGTTAGAGAAGAGAGAAAATAAGCTCAGAAAGGCCAGTGAGATCACGGATTAATCACCTACTTAGGCAAGCACAGGGACTAGTGTTCGATCCCAGGCACCACATGCACCACAGGCTCCACCCCCAGGCACACTGAGCTGGCCACAGAGACTAGGTATGGTGGTGCATGCTTGGAAATCAGCTGGGGCGGCTGAAAACAGCAGGAGCATTATAAGTCTGAGTTGCACAGTGAAATCTTGTACGAAATTTAAAAATAAAAAAAAGGAAGAAAAGAAGCTCAGAAAGATTTTAACTGGTTAAAGTCAGAAGTTGTGCAAAGAAAAACAATTCTTTGCAAGTATGTACCTTCTATACCTAGGAATAATTACCACATGTATCAGTCATCTTTTGTACATTTCTTACTAAAATTCATGGTAAGAAAAAAACAAAGATTTCATAGCATAACCAATTAGAAAACACAAACAGCAAATGAATACATATAAACAGTTCTGTACACGAATATTTATATATACTGAGTTTTATTTATCTTTGTATATATAATTGCATAAAAGTTACATGAAATAGTATTTTCCAGTACCATGTTCATTGAATTACAATATTTTTCTCTACATTTTATTTTATTTTGATCTTTTTAATTTTTTTGCTATTTTCTTTTTGTTACTGAGAACCAAACTCTGGGCCTTGTCCTGGCCAGGCAGGTCCTGTGCCACTGTGCTACATGTCTGACCCTCTACTTTTTATTTTTTATTTTTTTAAGAATTTTTTATTTTATTTATTATTTTTATTCTTGTTTCAGAACCTTTGTTTATTCACTCATTTTTATGGCCAGCTCAGCCCGCCCCGAGGGCAGGGCTGGCGCAGCATGTGGTGCCGGGGATCGAACCACGGTCCCTGAAGCCGTCCAAGCTTCCCCATGCAGGCGCTTTAGACCACTGAGCCATCCCGCTGGGTCCCACCCTCTACTTTTTTTTTTTTTGTTGTTTTGTTTTTGTCTTTTTTGAGACAGGGTCTCGCTGTGCAGTTCAGGCTGGCCTTGAGCTCACTTTTGTAGCCCTGGCTGGTCTCGAACTCACACCAATTGTCCTGCCTCAGCCTCCCGAGTGCTGGGATTACAGGCGTGCACCACCATGCCCGGCTCTCTACTTTTTAATTTTGCTTCTACTTGAATGAAATGGAATTGAATGTTATTCCTTCCATAAAGCTGCTGGTGATATGTCAATACATTGATTCTGTGATTCATTGATGAGCATATTGGATTCCTAATTCTTAGGAAAAATGTATATTCCTCTGTATCTCTATTAGATAAAGATTTGCCACCAATTCTGTTTATTTTATTCTAATAGAACATGTCTTCAGTTGGTAAAGTTACATTCATCTTGGGGACTAGGCCCGTATATTCAATTTAGATACCATTGTTATTGTTATTATTATTATTAATTCCCTTCCCTCTCCATCCACCTTCTTCCCTCTGTGTCTAACTTCCCTTTATCCATGATTTATTATTATTATTATTATTATTATTATTATTATTATTATCATTATTATTGTTGTCATTGATATTATTATTATAGTTCATGTTTAGCACAGGTTATTTGCAATAATTTTATGCATATTTAGAATGCATCTATATATTTTTATCACTTTTAAATTTAAATGTTATTCATTTATTTATTTATTTAGTATCTGGGATCTAACTTAGAACCGCATGGCTGCCAGGCAGGCACTTAGGCCACCAAGGTATCTCCCTGGCTTAGCATGTATGCATAATATATCCACGTTACACGCCACTTCTTGATAATTATGTTGAAAGTGTCAGTTTCATTGCGCTTGTTCCTCATTTATAGGACCAATATTCTAAGTGCGTGTGGTGATTTCCAGAACTCAAAATCCCAGCGTCGCCCAAATGAATGTGACAGACAGTACTTTTATGTGAAAAAATTCTGTCACAGTAAAAGGCACATTGCTCTAGAGACACTTGGGAATGTGAACATTTTTTGAAAGTCATTTTCAAACTGAATTGACTGTTCAATTTTGTAAACCAACCCTGTAGATGGAATGTTAGAAAGATATCTTTTAAAAATTGTTTGTTTGGAATGCATCATGATACTTGATTTAGGGAACTCGGTACATGCGGATAGCTGCTATTGATCATTTTTGTCCCCTTGTTCCCACTCTCTTCCCTCCTCCTCCCTTTTCTTTCCTTTTCTGTAAAGTACAGAAAGAGCTTCAAGCATTTCTTTCTCTTATGTAATGACAACCCACAGTGAAAGTGTGTTTCTTACCATGACAACTTGGTAGGGCCCGATTCCATCCAGGTCTTCCATCATCTCCCATGATGCAGGTCAGTGTAGAATACCCTTGAAGAACGTAGCCTGCATCACAGTAATAGGTGACTGTGGACCCTAATTTGTAGTCCATTCCAAGTCTGGTGCCATTCATTATGTTGCCTGGATCAAAGCAGGACTCCCGCAGCTTTGCTGTAAAACAGTGGGATATGATATCAACTGCTAGGAAATGCTATTGCAGTGAAACTTGTGGGAAACATTAATGTCTTCTTTTAAACCAAAAGAGAAAGCACAATGCACTGTTTCTGCTTAAGAACTCAATCTAACGAGTCATCCTTAGCTTCACATGAAGTCAGTTAACTTGGGTTTCTTAATTAAAATAAACCTCTAAGTATATAGTTACACACTGTTACAATTTATTATACTTGAAAGTTAGGACTTATTTTTAAGGGCTGTAAATAGTTACTTTGGAAAAGAAACAGGAACCTATGTACTATTTATTTATTTGTAATATCTATTCCTATCACCTTTCTCACAGTAATATGTACTTATTTCCTATTCCTGAATTTAAGTGTGATTTGTCTGCTCATTTTTCTCACAGGTCATTTCACTACTAAGATGACTAGAATAGGCCCCATTTCTCGGCCCTGTACCAATTTCTCTGAACCTTTTTCAGTTAGTAATGTCTCTTGTTGCACAAACACACACACACACACACACACACACACACACACACACACAAAACCCATATAAAATGCACATGACATTTAGAGGAACAGTTTATACCCATATGAGGTGGCTCAGAAGCTAGCAGTTAGCAGGTGCTCACTTACAGCAAAGAACTCTTTGCTGTATAGAGACTGGGCCAGAGACAAGCAGAGCATTTCAAAGCACGTAGAGACATAGGTTATGCTACCCAGTTTGTAAAACAGGCACTGACACATTTTGAAAATAGATTTAGGTAATACCTGAAAATTATTTCCATTTTATTATGATTATTAAAATTTACTTAAGGGGTTGGGGAAATCACTCAGTAGAATAAGTGCTTGCCTGGCAGGTGCAAGGGCCTGAGTTCAACACCCGGTTCCACAAAAAGTAAGTAAGTAAGTAAGTAAGTAAGTAAGTAAGTAAATAAATAAAGATTACTTAAGATATAATAAGAATTCTATAATACAGTAATAATTTTAATAGTAAGTATATTGCAAAAATCAAGATGAAAATAATTTTCAGTATCAAAACTTGTTCTACATTAAAGAGCAATCAGCAGAGAGGGTAAGTGTCTTTTGTGGGCCTATTAAAACTTAGGTCAACAATTTGGTGATTGATATGATAAAACATATTATAACAAAGCAATGCTGAGGATATATTTCTTCCATTCATAAAAAAAAATTGCAAGGAGTTTAAGGTAACTCTATAGTCATATAAGAAATAATGATATATCTGTAACTTAATAATAGCTGTAATTTCTCTCAAGTGAAGTGAAAGAAAAGAAAAATGGTGAAACCAACTTTAAATAACCATAGTAGAGCAGCAAAAGAGTAAAGAATAGAAGGAGCACTTTTTCTTTGTTTCAATCCTTCTTTCCTGTCTCCTAGCAGTGACTTAAGACCCCACTTAACTAACTCTAGAAATACAACAGTGGGAATGGGGAGATAGCTCAGTAGTCTAAGCGCCTGGTTGGCAAGCTCAAGGACTCAAGTTCACTTCCCAGTACTGCATGCAACGCAGGTGCACCGTGCCAGCCCTGAAACCAGGTGTGGTGGCTACTGCCTATAATCCCAGAGCTAGGGGGGCTGAGCTAGGAGGGTCGCTATGAGTCTGAACTACGTAGCAAGACCCTGCACCAATAAATAGTAATAATAGCAATGACAAATTTAAAAGAACAGTAAACAGTCAGACAATCTCTGTCTCTCATGCTATTTTTAGTTTATGAAGAAAGGAATTATACCACGTGAATTTTTATAATGGTGACGTCTGCTGCATAGGGGGAAGCACTCAGCAACCTCAGAAGAGAGTGGCAACTAAGGTGAACACTGAAATAAGCAGCCAGTGGGTGAAGGAGAAAGAAGAGAGTGAAGAGGAGGAAGTAGGGTGGTGTGTGCAGTTGGAGGAGTTCAGTTTTCAGGTTAAGAATCAAAATACAGTGATTTGATCTTCTATGAAACACATACACACATACACACACACACACACACACACACACGTGTACACACACCCTGAAAAAGTCTGCATCCCAAATATTATACATACACTTCGTGCTAAAAATTGCTTCTCAAACCAGAGTCTATGCTTTGTACCCATGGGTTCTACTACCAAGGTTCTAGTTGACCTCGGGCCAAAGCTAGTAGAAAAATATGATCCCAGAAAGTTTTACAAATAAGACTGGGTCACAGCACAGTGAGACCTGCACAGGATGATGAACCAATTCTCATCTCTCAGCTAGCCACCTGCCTTTCATCAACTCTCACTTATTCTCTGTCCAGCACTATTCAAGAGTTATATATTTTGCATCTTGTGGGTGCTGCGCACAGTTAGGCTGAAGGTGTCAGTGTCTGTAGTGAACATTCACAGACCTTTGGCTCCCTCTGGTCCTCATTTCCTAAACAATATAGCTTAACAGCTATTTAGGTGTCATTCATACTACTCTATATATATATATTTTTTTTTTCCGAGCAGAATGTATTTATTGGTGGCAAGAAAGATCCTGTCTGAGTGAGGGACAGGAGGGGGTCCTGAGAGGGTTATCCCTGGGAGACTGCATCTTCCAGGGACTTTTGTAGAGGAAAACCATGTGGTGAGGTGGGCCTAAGCTGGCAGAGAGCATGGGAACGGGCCTAAGTGGGTATGAGGTGGGACAAAGTTATGGTCATCCAATGAGATTGTAAAGACTGTTGTGGACTTACAAAAAGTTCCAACTAGTTTTTTATAATGATAAACATTAAAATGATATGACATTCTAGATTCTTCCAATGTCTCAATAGTTGTTCAAAACATAAGATGCTGAGTTCCCTGGACCCTATGACCCTATCATTATCATTTTTATGGGAAGTCATTACTGTCTACTTGGAGAAAAACATTTTTGACCGTATTCATAATTTTTTTTGTGATTATTTGACCCACAAGATTGTTTGTTTGTTTGTTTGTTTTTTTGGCTTTGTCTCCTCCAGACTCAAAGCTATATAACTACCCAACTTGAAAATGACTGGAGTCCATTGAGGGCCTTTAGATGCATTATTTACTGTAAATAACCTGGAAATGCTTTACATGCTGAAGAAGTGTGTCCAGGTCATGCCTAGAACCACACACTTCTGTATAATGAACTTGAGCTTTGAAGAAGCTCCATCTTCACAAGAAGCCTGAGAACCAGCTCCTATTCTGGGAAAGTTGTGTCTCATTCTAGATAAAATCTTCTGAAATAAAACCTTCTGAAAACAGCATTTTCAAAAAAGAACCATTAGGGTGGTTACTAAACTTTGTAAGGACTCTAGTGATGTAAAGTTTGACTTGTTTATTTTTAAGAATAAAACCACAGATTGAGTCTTTTCTTAAACAAGCAAGAAACACAGAGTAATTTTTATGTAGAGCAGCAACCTGGCATTCTTGAAATTGAGCTAAATCCCTGGAGAAAAATGAAGGACTGAAATTATTGTTTAAAAGGATTAATCTTTTTGACAAAGCTGTCTTCCTAAAGTTCATCTCTTATAAATTTTGCTTTGCCTTCTTTAACACTGTCCTCAAAGTTTCGATAACATGTCATTTAAACTAATGCAGAACAGTCTATTTTTCTGAGGAGAGAGAAACATGGTAACAAATTTAAAAATTTTGTTACAGCCACAATTTTGCTGCAATGTCAGAAGGTTTAATTGTTTATTTTTTATACTCTGCTTTAAATCCTTAGTGAATAGATGTATTTGAAAAATTTTGCTCTTCTTTCCATGTACAACCTGTGATAAAAATAGGGTTAATGTGTTTTTCTTTTTCTAAAAATGCTATTATTGTCTGGGAAGATCACTCAGTGGTACACACGCAGGCTGGCAAGTGTAAGCTCCTGAGCTTGATGTCTCCTATAAAAGTGAAAATCAAAAACACCCCAAAGAACAACGACATTATACTACAGTAACATTGATGACCCTCAAAATATTCTCTCTCACTTTAAACTCATTTATCCCATCACTGTTGCCTTGCTCTGAAGCAGTTCTGGAAGTTCTGTTTCATGATTATCTATAGTTGGGCTGTTGGGATTTACTCCATTGCTACATTTTGTGCTTATTTTTGGGAAGAGTCAGAAGACGCATGCTGCCAGATTTGATGAGTGAGGTGAACAAGAACACAGTGCCTGATGCCTACATGCCCGTCTTTCCGTTAGATGGCGCATGGTAGCAGCATCGTCAGGCTTTTAATCTTTCCTCATGAGGAGGACCCCAGAATTGCCGCCAAAAGTGTTGTGGGTGATGGAATGAGCACATTCAAAGCAATGGGGTACATTTTGGGGAGGACTAATGACCATTTGTCTTCTATTGTAATAATTATTTTTGAAAATTTATTCACCAGTTTTTAAATCACATCATTTTCACCATAGGAGGTACAGTTGTAGAATTTGAAAACACACAAATAATCCTTAAATTGAGGTCTACAAAACAGAGATAAAGTTGATTTTTAACTTTTTTTTAAAATGCTTTCTTAGGGATGGGTGTACAGGTACTTCATGGTCTCATTACTAGATCGGACTGATAGTGATCCACCTGTTTACATCCCTCCAAGAGCTGAGACTACAGGCATGTGCCACACCCGGTCTCAACTGCTGTCTCAGTGTGCCTGGGGGACAGGGCCAGCACAGCAGGCCCACGGATCGAACCCTCAGACCCTGCACCTAGTTGCAGGCACTTTAACCCACTGAGCTATTTGGCCAGGCCGATTTTTAACTTTTGGATAAAAGTGTGAGTTAGCTAAATTATGAGAATCATTTTCAGTGGATCATGACTTGTGTTTGCTTTAGTAGAGGTTTGCTTGCTTAAAAGACCTTAGGTAAGAAAGGGTCCTTTACCTCCTTCTGTTGCCCAAATCAAATGAAACAAAAAGTTATGTTTCATATCAGATAGTTATTTTTTTAAATTTTCTTACTTAATTATTTTATTGAATATATACGAATACAGAAGTATATACCTATGTGTGTGTATATATACATATATATGACAGAAATCAGCATATATAATAGTTAAGTTTTAACTAAATGCGTATAAAAGCTAACATTTTTAGTGCCAATAAATATGAACACACTCCCACTGAGGTTGTACACTGCATATGTTATGAAAGATAAAGGAATACATTTTTCTCTCTTGTGCATCTATGTGTCAGCAGTTCATTTGAGTGATATAAATTTATTTCAAATGTTTTGTTCGTCTTTTGTTCTAACAGTTATAAATACCACTGGCAGTAAAGAGGGAGCTACATTTGAAATAAGGGCATACAGTGGTTTGAATGTATTCAAAGTTCAAGTGTTGGAAGCCCAAGTCTCTGGAAGTGAGACCTAATAAAGGCGACTGGGTTATAAAAGGTCCGTCTTTATGAATGGTTTTTCCATGAGTATCACGAGAGTGGTTAGTGACCTGGACAGCAGGCACTTATTGGAGAAGGATTTAAGCTGACTTGCTTTCTGTCTCCCACTCTTTCTCACTCTCTTGCCTTCTGCCATAGAAAAGGGCAGCAAGCAAATTCTTATCGGATGATGGGACCTTGCCATTGGACTTCCTGGTCTCCAGAACTGTAAGAAATGATTTTTTTTCTTTGTAAATGATTCAATCTTGTAGATGCTGTTATAGCAGCAGAAAGCAGACCAAGGATCAGAAATAGAAAAGCCAACAAGGGAAACAGTATTTAGAGACCCTGAAATAGGTGATTGGTCATGTTTTACTGCAGATAAGAAATTTTGAAGACAGACTAGGAGATTTAATTATTGTGCATTTGAGAAGTTTTCCTGGAGAGAAATAGTTTGGGAGCATAAAGCAGCTTCCTGTGGATTTTTATGTAGGTGCTGGTGCAGTGGTCAGGATGCTTTGTTGGAATTATGGAAGAAGGAGGAAGGAAGCAGGGGTAGTTGGCAGGATGCTTATGCATTTTTTTACCTATACTCTAATTTTCCCTGCACTTACTCTTAGTAAAAATGCTGGGATACGGAGATATCTCAGCAGCATAAACACCTGCCTAGCAAGCTCAGTGACCTAGGTTTGATCCCTTATACCACATGCCATACAGGCCCCAAGTGGGCCCTGCCCGCCAGCAAAATCCTGGGGTGGTGGCACACACCTGTAATCCCAAAGCTGAGGAGACTGAGACAGGAAGACCTTTATGAGTCCAAGGTGTGTAGCAAGACCCTGTACCAAATAAATGAATAAATAAATAAACGATTAAAAATATCTGAAAAAAATAAAATGCAATTTATGTGGTCTTGCCCAACTCATTTGCATACTGTAACAACTGTACCATTTGTGAAGTTGGCATAACAATATTTTATCTCATAATTTTATCAACTAAACAATGTTATTGCATTTGAAAGTGTGTCTGCTTGAGCGGAGATAAAAATAACAATCACTGTACCTGGGAAGGAGCACATGCTAAGGTACTGTCATTTTAAATAGTCACTTTAGTGTTTTTCTATGATATTTGACCAGACTGGAGAATGTGGTCAAACTGAGAAATGGCTGAAGTCATTCCATTTAGGTGAAAAAGAGAGGGCCTATTTTATCTCAAGAGACTAAATGCATAGATAGAACAGTCATTTCATTTGGGGGTTGCTCCGATGAATTTATGTAAAAGAAGAATTTTGTAAGGTCTTGTTTAGATACATTGAGAAAGTACACTATATTCAAGAAGCACTGTCTACGTGGAGCATGACTAAGATATGTTCCTTGCATTTTCATTGAGAGAACTCTGGAATTTTGTTCATAAATATTAATCACAAAAAAACCTGGCTCTAGTTGTACAGACTCACCTTTCCCTAATCCTTGTCTTTTCTGTCCACTTCTCCCTCCCTAGTCTCTTCCTTTCCTCTGTCCCTTGTTTACTCTCTTTTTTAATTTCTTCATTTTGGCTTTCTTTTCTAGAGGCTATAGCCATAAATGTTTAGATTTGCATAATGAAAATAGTTACTTATTTGCTAAATAATTGTAGGTCAGGAATAGATGCTAGAAATGTGGAACGTTAGCTATAGAAATTGGAAGACTGTGAAGGAAGCCCGCCCAAGAGAGAGGCATGAAGGCCACAACGAAATAGCCAAGATGTCGCCATACCCACACTCTTTGGAATTCACATTTTACCACCTAGTGCTCTGCAGCGAATGACTGCCTGCCCCTGCCTAGGTTTTGATTTTGCTTTAGTCCCATTCTTAGTCTCCATGTTATTTATTTATTTATTTTTTTTTCACAGGGTCTCACTACTGACTCATAATGATCCTCCCATTTGTACATCCCAAGTGCTGTCTTTACAGGCATGCGCCCCCACGACCAGACTCCATTGCTGGCTCAGCACACTGGAGAGTGGAACCAGTGTGGCAGGTGGGGCCAGGAAACGAACCCTGGCCCCTAAATTTCCCTAACCAGGGGCTTAATCTGCTGAGCTATACTGCCGGCCTTTTAGTCTCCATTTTGGAAGGTGAACCTTTACCCTCTGCCGTTGTACTGTGGGATGATATCTTTATGTCTTCTATTTTTATAGAGATTCACAACTATGAGTTTGCCTTGAGTCTTAGAAGACAGAAGTACATTAGAAAACTGCATCCACTGTTGAGGAAAGGTGGTAAACTGTGAGTTCCAAAGAGCTTGGGTATCTGGACTTCTAGGCTATTTCACCGTAGCCCTCATGCCTCTCTCTTGGGATGGAGTCACTCACAGTCTTCCATTTTCTACAGCTAACATTCCACATTTCTAGTATCTTCAGCTTCATAGGTCTTTTTAAAAGTATGAATGATTTAAGGAGATGTGTTTCCATGTGAAACTGAACAAGGATGAAATGTGATCATTAATCCTGATTTACCTGCTTCCTTGGATTAAGAAATGTCTAGCATGTTAGCAAAAAGCATGCTTTTTGGTGTGCTTGAATCACAGAAGCATGTCCTTGGATTTCCTTATCGTTAGCTTTTTCTGCTTCATCACTGTTTCCCTCTCTGCTCCCGTTTCCTGGCCTCCAGGAATTAAGCAGCTTTGCTACTCTGCTTCCTTCCCCCATGGTATCTCTCTGTTGGAGCTGGCCAATCCTAGGCTGAGACTGTGAGTTAATGAAGCCTGTCCTCCCTTAAGTTTTGGTTGTTTGGTATTGTTAACAGCAACCTAAAAACTGGCTACTACATTGGTGTTGGAAATTCTGCACACATGGAAGCAAATGGTTGCTAGTATTTACATTACATCAAAATATGCCAGAATGTAAGAAGAGCTCACAATTTTAGCTCTTTATTAAAGTTTCTCACTGCTACATGCAGTCATCAAAGTTATAATTTAAATATTGAGTATAATTTAAATATCAAAGGTATAAGGTTGATGGCTTTTGCTGCTTCTAGTTGAAATGATACTGAAGTTCTTATCCAAAATATTTAATAATCTCAAAGAAGATAATTTAATACAGATTTTAAAGAAACAGAAATGTCTTGCATAAACAATTCAAAAATGTTTCAGGGAAATTTTCTTAAAGAAAGAAAGTGTTAATTAACTTTGTAAGCTTTCTTAGGAATTTCAAGTTATCTGTGCCCTTATTTTTCACAATATGTAGGAAATCTAACAACAAATGTTTCACTTAAGAATAATGCCAAGTAAAAATATTTTAGATTAAATGAGGATATTTTACAAAGCAAATTATAAATTGCTGAAAAAAGGCATTGCAGAAAACATGAGTGAACTGAGAGCCATACCATAATAACAGAGAAGATTAAATGTTGCAAATCAATTTACCCATAAAGCAATGCGGGTTCAGTCAATTTCAGCAATGAGAACAAGGTTATTTCTGAAATCTAAATGAAATTCTAAAAGTTTGCTTCCCTCCCCATGATATCTCTGCATCGGAGCTGGCCAATGGTGAGCATTCACTAGGAGCGAATGAAATCTGACACCCAAGACAGCTTGGGAAAACATTGTGGCATAGTCTGCTGCTTTGTACTCGTGCTTTATCTGAGAGCTACAGTACAAATGTTCGTTCAAGACTTGCCCTGGAAACAGAAATCTAGGCCAGTGGAGAAAGTTAAAAAATTCAGAAACAGACATAAAAACTTGACATTTGCCTGAAAGAGTATAGTATCTGTTAATAAATGCCACTAGGGCAATTGATTATGCTTATGGAAAAAAAATTGGATTTCTGGCTTGAGCCAAACTAAAGTATATGAAGATTAAAAAAAAAAAAAGATGAAACTTGAAGAGCTATGCTTTCAAACTTTGGAAACCAGTGGAAGAAAATATCTTCATGAGATGTCTAAGCACACTTCAGCATCTTCTGGGAAGAGAAGCTAATACATACACGCAGACACTCTCAATGAAAACCCTGCCCCCCATCCCCTCCCTGACCCTCATTCTCTCTGGCAGCCAGTCTGTGTCCTTCCAATCACTCATAGGACTGTTTACTTACTGTGCCCTGTGAGATGGGATTCAAAGAGGACTAATTGTTTCCACGGCACTAAACCTATCCTATGCCCCAGGCCTGCAGACACCCTGGCCCTGGTGTACATTGCAGAGTCACGAGGGTGATATTTGGGAAGTGTGTGTGTCAGAATCTTGCCGATGTGTGAGTTTTCTTTCCTTAAGAGAATTCCTTAACTAATGCCACATATTGCTGTGCAATTCATCTTGCCCTCTAACAACAGCCCTAAAGAGAAACATCCCTGTTTCCAGGGTAAATGCAACAAGAGTTAAAGCAAGTGCACATGGCCTTAAGGCGTTGCAAATTGGGAGGTAGATACATTGATTTTCTTCTTAATTTTACACAATTTTTATTGTTAAAAATAAAATAAATCTAAAATATGTGTTTTCGGAACTCAGTTGATCATCGGTAGTGACTATGCAGGATATATGGACTCAGTTGTTGAAAAGTAAATTTTAAATTACAAAACTAGGATGTAAATTGATTTCTGTAAGTATCAGTTATAAGATTTTACAAAGCTTATGTTTTAGAGGCCAAAGGCAGGATGATCTCCAGAGGTTGGAGAGAATAGCGGATATGAAAAGAAGACTGCAGAATGTGGGCTAAGTCAGTCAGGATTAAGAGAGGATGATGTGTGGCTGGTGAGCCTAGCAATGTCGTGCTAGGTAAGAAATCTAAAGAAAGGATTGTGAACATAAGGAAAGCTGAATACTTCCGTAGATAAATATATTTCACGTTAATTATTATGCAATATATACATATATGAAACTCTTACATCTTACTCCATACATAGATACAAGTTGTAAGTTTTTGTGTTATTTAAAAAATTATATTAGATAAAAAGCTCTGAACTTGTAATGTTACAATGAAGAAAATGTCATATGCATTTGAATATAATTTATTGATATGCAGGAACCTTCTAAAATAAATTTTCATAGGGCCTTGTTCACTCTATTCTGAACTGTGACATATTTTAATAGTTGGAAACATTTTCTGAAATATATCTATCCTACACATTTCCTTCGTTATTGAAACGTTGCCTGAATAAAGTATTTATGTAAGTTTCCAAAAAATTGAACTTTGTTTTGTTTGTTTTGCTTTGTGGCCTTAGCCAGCTAAAGCAGTGTTCTAATTGCTAATTTGTTTGCCTGGTACATTTCCTTTGGTAGCAATGAGGGAAACGCTGATTTCCTCTTCAGTGATAGTAAAAGTCAGCAATGAGAGCTGTTTTATGAGCGGAATTGCACAAAGTCAGTATTAAAAATACAGTCTCCCTAATATAAGAACTTTAAAGAAGAAAACAAGAACTTAAGGGCATAACACAGCTGAATGTGTTATGGATTAAACAACGAAGTGACTGGAAGCAGACAAAGCAGAAAACATATCAATAGCAAAACCATACACTTATGTACACAGGATGAATCAGATATTGGTCTCAAGAACCTTCAAAAGGTTCAGCATAT